>JZLH01S0011560.1:29747-46832 GCA_001188425.1 Eucidaris tribuloides
GGATTGATAATGAACTTAAATGAAGGGAAGTAATGGACTTGCAAATCGCTTTGGCACAATCTTTAAAGGGAAGTGAATTTAGAAGAAACTCCTTAATTAGGACACATTGATACAAGAATCAAGTACTGTGTACAGTTTGTGCTGTGAAAATTCTACATTCTCTCTTTGTGGTGCAATTATTATCGGAAACTGCTGTGACATGGAAATGTTTGAAATGTAGATTTGTATAGGTTCAATTTCATCAAATTCAATACTGAGAAATGAATGCCTGTTTCTCCTGAAGTAAATAAGTTCAAGACAAATCCATCCAACCTGGATATACACAGTTGGTATATGTTTAAACTTGTTTCGTTCTTTGGGCATCCTTTAAGGTAACTGTTTTCGCTACAAGCTATACAATACCTACAGATTTGTGTGATGCAGCAACATGTATAGTAGACAAGCAATCTACATATAGACCAATTCGGTTTCAGTAAACTGGAGTTTATGTCAGCCATACTGGGGGGCTTCCAAGACAAGAAGAAAAGACAATACAATGGGTTATGCAATGAGTCAGGTGCATTGAAATGTCAGTTGTTTTTTTTCATGCATGCTTGAAGCCCCCCAGTTAGACATTAGCATAAAAAACAGCACACAAATCAAATAGGTCTATCGAAATAGATTATCCGAGAAATATCTGCCATTGTGCAGATTTTTTTTTAATTGTAAGAGGCATATTCAGTAGATTCTACACTTTGATATGATTGTACTTTAAACATTTAGAATGTATTTTTGTTATTGGTGATACAATCAATTTCAAATCTACCACAATTTGAAATATTGTATTGTACCCTTAGCTATCATGCTGACCCACCGGTCTATGTATGTGTTTTTTTGTTCAAAATGTCTGAGCTAATTTTTTTGAGTATGGAACATTAAGCCTTTTTGAATATGTAATACAATGTGCTCTAAATCTAGTGTATGGTTCATGTGATTAGCAAAATAATATGAAAAAAAAATCTCCACCATTTAAAAAAGATAAAATATATATTAGGCAGGAATGGAACAAAGTTAAAAAAAAATGAATTGTGTTTTTTCTCATTCTATACAGCACAGGAACTCCAATCCACGGCCCTGTTCAGAGATATTTTGCAAAATTTGGGACACAATCAATCAAAATTGAACGAAATTGGAAGTGACGATATTGTTGAAGATGACGATGGTGATTATGATGAACAAGATACAAGAGGAGTTTCTGAGAGTCCATCAACAGGAACTGAATCCCAACCAAAAACAAGGACATCAACACAAAAAGATTCTACAAAAGAGAAATTAAGATTGAGACAAAGCGAAACAAGTGCAATTAAACCAACTAGCTTACAGGTCTCCCACGACATTGACTGTGCAACTACAGCTTCAAACTGTTCTGACATTGCATTAAGATTGGAAGAGATGAGTAGTTGTAGCAGAAATAATACTCCCGAAAATCAAGAATTGATGCGGGAACATGACTTGGACTTATCTGATGGGGAAGGAGAACTTGTCGTGGATACAAGCGACAGCAGGAGGAGGTATTTCTCCTCAAATCGCAGCTTGAGAGGGAAACGTAAAAGAGAACCTAGAAAGAAGACTCGTTGGAAAAATAGAAATTTGAGTAGGACAGATGAAGGCTCAACCTCGAGTCCGCTCCACAGTGTTGAGACAACGGATGAATCTTGTCTTCCAGGTAATCAGAAAACTGATCACAATGGTGGTACCCATGGCAGTCTGGCTCAAAGGGTGGTTGTGGAGAAGATGCCATCTTCAAGCAGTCTGTGTATGGTCATTAAGAAACATGATGATGATGAGAGTGATGGTGGTGATGATGAGGAGGAGGAGGTGAAGGTGGAGGATGTTGAGAGGCAATGTGATTCCTCACTGAGAGCATCAACATCAGGAAATGAAGTGATTGAACATAATACATTAACAGAGATACAGGACACCAAAGAAAGTTCGCATAGTGATCCTGTAAAAAGCAGAACTGGAGTAAGTGACAGTGGTTCATCATCTGAATGTGATGCTGGAAGACTTGTGATCGAAAATCTTCTTAAAGATGTGAAAGTGAAAGAAGGCATATTGAATAGCAGTCGAGACAAAGAGGAGTGTTCAGGTTTGGAAGATTCATCCAGCCATACATGGGACACAGCCCATCATCTCTCTTCTCATAAAATAAGAGAACACTGTATTCACGGAGAGGAGGATAGAACTGCTGGCAATCAAAGTGATGAAAATAGTCTGACGTCAAGCGGTACACCGGTGTCTGGTGCTGAAAGTAAGACATTTAATTGCAATGATGGGCAGAGTAGAAATGGTTTGCTTGAGGTATCGCCAATTGTTCTTTCCTCTGTAGAGGATAAAGAAGATGACTCGACCCTACAAACAGAAGCAGGTGAGGGGACATCACCATCTTCATTGGCCAAATCTCAGAAACTGAAACATGGTGATGAAAGTTCCGTGGTTACACTTCCCGACCATCATCATCATAAGACAACTGCTGACGCCAAAGACACCAAAGAGCCAGGTGAGGAGTTGGACCAGGTGGAAAGTGGGGAAGCAGAGAGATGTCCTCCCAGCACGAGTGGTGACTTAGAACACCCTGACCTGGTACAAGATGCTAAAGGTGAAGGTGGATCTGGAAACATCACCGACGATGATGGTGACAGTGATGACATTGAAAAATGTGCTGAGGGTATGTCCACAGTTATTTCACAACTCTGTTAATTTTATAGTGTAAATTAAGAAAGTGAAAGTATGAAACTCATTTTATTGTGTTACCTTTTGATAGACTCACGTTTGTAATCATGTAAACATAGCAGTAGCAGTAAAAAAAAAACAAAAGGATTGAAGGATGAATTACCTAAGAAATTTTAACATAACCACAGACAAATAGTATACATGTATAAAGGAAACTGAAGGGAACAGTAAAAGTGCCCTTAATAGATAGGTATCCTATCTGTACAGGTTAGTTAGGTTAAGTTTGCTGTTTGGGGAGTTGGTTTGGTAGTTTCTATAGTCAGGGTGTCACTTCAAATGCAGGTGTCTGCTAAGACAGGTTTGACTGTATAAAGATGAAGTTTGTTTCTAAGTAAAAGTTAAACTGTGACTTTCATTTCATTTCATTAATTTCCACTTCAGCAAAATATAAAAACTCTACAATTTTAATCAAAAGATACATTGATATATACATAGTGGCAGAGTCTTATAAAGCTCATGAAGGCTTTTAAGAATGATTTCTTTAATAACCACTTCATGATGTTCTCCATAATTATACCCTCATGCCATAAATCTCTCGAAGAAGAGAAAGAGAACCCCCAATAAAATTATTGGGCTATCTTTGGAGATGTCAAAAAAGCTCTCAAAATTGACTTATTTTGCACCTTGCATTCAGAAGCAATGAAGATCGTTACACACGAGTGTATTCATGCCAAATCCTTGACTCTCCCAGCAGATTCTGATGGTGATGACTCCGAGCCTGTCGTGAGGGAGGAAGTCATTCTTGATCCTAAGCAGGTCACGGACATGGAGAAGAAGGCCAACCCTGAATTCTTTGATCACCTTGGCACCTCCAAGACCCCAGAACGTTACCTCATGATCAGGAATCACATCATTAAGTGTTGGTAAGATTTAGGTGCAGTTGGGAAGGTAACAGAGAGTGCAAGATATGGGTGTGGATGATATCGCCCCCCCCCCAATCAATTTTTAAAAGCCCCCTCATCTCTCAAAGAAGTATCACAAAAGAGCCCTTAATTTATGTGACATGGTTCAATATGTAACATATTATGGTAGTATCAGAAAATTATACTTGAAAATTGCCCTCCAAGTAAAAGTTCATCTCGAAGATTGTTTAGTTAACCTGTGAGTAAACCAACATGCGCTCCATTAGTGACTGTTTCGGTTATACCCAGGGGCAGCACCTGGGGGGAGGGGGTGTCAGGCAGAGGGGGTGACTGCCCCCTGTTGATTTGAAAACAATTAAAATAATGGTAATTTTACTGTTTTTGACAATTTTACCCTCCCCTCCCCCCCCCACCCATTCTTGATTTGGCTTGTCGAAAGCTGTTTCGCTGGTAAAAGCAAAAAAAAATGGCAGGCAAAAATGCTTTTTGTCGTCAGAATTCCACTCCACGCCCCGTCTCCCCAGCTGACAGAGGGACGCGTGGGGGCGTGGGCGCGGGCGAGACAGTCGCTCGGGGGGCGGGTACGAAGCACAGGATGAAAAGGAACTGCTTGCTGTGGCAGATGCTTCTTGCTTGCTGTTCGGCTAGTATAAAAAAAAAATTTGCCGGGCAAAGTTATCCCAACGTGTGAGGACACAAGTTTGTGTTATAATGATGATTTGGTTACTAGTTCAGAGTGGCAGCAGATTTAGCATTTTGTGTTAGGGTTGAGTTACAGTTAGGTTAAGCATTGAGGATTGTTGTCAGACACCCAGGTAACGCAAGTTTTATCCTGTTGAAGAGAAGAGACTAGATATCTCATCTTGAGGTCTATGGGAAATGCATGTAAAGGCAAAATTAAAACATCTTCATTTGGTTATTGAAGACAGCCCTGTCATGGACTGGCCGTCATAGAAGATCGAACATGTTCAGTCTTTGCTAAAAACCATCTTGTCGCGTCGGCAATCACTATGTATCACAAGATAAAATGATCTTTGTTGCCGACTATCACGTTGTGCGGTGTATAGCAGCGTTAAGGGTCAAACTAATAGTTAATGACATGCTTATGGCCAGATAAAAATGGGTCACATAATCACACACCTTATTATGTGGATTCAGGTGCATTTATCATGTTTGTTGTCATTTCTATTCCAACAGGCAAAAGAGCAAGCCAACATACCTGAACAAAACATCGGTGCGGGGTGGACTAAGGAACGGAGGAGACGTCAACATCATTGGACAGATTCACAATTACTTAGAATCAATAGGAGCCATCAATGCAGGAACAAGTAAGGAATAGTGTTGAATCAGTAACGTTATTTTGCTATCCGGAGACTGGACTTCAATATCCAGGCGGTTTTGAACACCTAAAATCAACAAATTGCCTGTCATGATATTTGTATTCACTTTTGATGTGCGGATAATCCCCACTGACAAATGAAGAATGACAATCCTGTGAGCATGTACTTGCAGATTACCTTATGTATTAGTGTTCACAAGGGGAAAAAACACTTAAAAAGATATGTTACTTCCTCTCTAAATTGATAAGACTCACCATTCAAGCTTGCCTCCAGACTGACGTGATGCATTCCTCACATTCCAATCACTGGATAGAGGTCAGACTTTCTCCCACAGTAAGTCCTAAAGACCTTTCATAATACCAACTGCATTTGAGAGCTGAGTGAGATGAACTTATATTTTCGAATAACCGCAATGACAGGTTAATAAATGGTTTTACTTTTGAAGGTGAGTGGCCGGTCGGTTAACTGTACAGATACACCTTTACTAAGGAACATAGAAACTATGTTTCTCCTCAGGTAATAAGTTTATAACAAATACTTCTAACATTCTAGTTGTGTATAGATTGATATATGTTTCAACCCATTTCGTTCTTAAGATTTTCTAAGTGCTCCCAATCAAGTCATTGCCCTGTAATTGTATAATTGTGCTTACTGGAGTTTTTATCAGGTATATTTCCATGGCAAAAGTTTTATGCAACTGGATCCTGGTCTGTGCTATTAACAGGTTATATTTGGAGATGCGGGGTGCGTAAGCAATGTTGGTTATGATGGTACAATATCACCCTTAACCCTAATTAGACTGGGGTATTTTGGAGGCTGAAAAGACTTGGGGGGGGGGCCTAAAGGTAGTGCCCAAAGTTTTCTACTTTCTAAATGTGAAATTCTGCTTTCTTCTGCTTTACAAACCTCAAATTAAGCACTCATTTATGAATTTTAGCTGAAAACACAATTTGCATTGACTTTGTACATGAAATCACGTTTTTGAGCAATTTTGGGTCTGACGCACTGGTGCAAAATTATGCATAACTCGCAAACCGGGTACCCGGGCGTCGCAAATTTGGGCTTAAAAGATGCGCAAGACTTCAAAGAAAAAAGTCATGAAATATCGCGGCCATAGCTTCTTGCGTTAAAAATTTATCGCAAAAAATGTCGAGGGGGCCTTTTAGGCCCCCCCCCCCTCCAGTCCAATTAGGGTTAAATTCCAAATTCCAAACAGAATCACTTGTATTTTAGATCATTTTTTTTTTCAGGTCATCCACACCATCAGCGATTAAAACGCAGAAACAGCACCTTGGAACGTTTCTCCCAGCAGAAGCACAAGACAGAGGCCAAACTGACTCGCTTACAGTCAATGGTAAGTCATGTTGTGTCAATAGTAGGTCACTTAGTGTACAGGGTAGGTCACCCAGTGAGAAGGGTCAGTCACCCAGTGTCAACAGTAGGTCACCCAGTATGAATGGTAGGTCACCTAGTGTACAGGGAAGGTCATCCAGTGAGAAGGGTCAGTCACCCAGTGTCAATGACAAGTCACCCAGTGTCAATGGTAGGTCACCCAGTATGAATGGTATGTAGGTCACCTAGTGTACAGGGAAGGTCATCATTTGTGAACGGTCAGTCACCCAGTGTCAATGACAAGTCACCCAGTGTCAATGGTAGGTCACCCAGTATGAATGGTATGTAGGTCACCTAGTGTACAGGGAAGGTCATCCAGTGAGAAGGGTCAGTCACCCAGTGTCAATGACAAGTCACCCAGTGTCAATGTTAGGTCACCCAGTATGAATGGCACGTAGGTCACCTAGTGTACAGGGAAGGTCATCCAGTGAGAAGGGTCAGTCACCCAGTGTCAATCAAAGATGTATCATAAGATTCACTTTCAGTTTCTTGTCTTGTTCTAGCACTAGAAGCAGGCATAGTTCAAGTGTAAGTGTAATAGTAGAAGTTGTAGTTTTAGTAGTAGTGATAGTAGTAGTAATAGCAGCAGTAGTAATTATGTAGCAGTAGTAGTAGGAGTAGCAGTAGTAGTAGTAGTCATAGTTGAAGTGTAGTAGTGGAAGTAGTAATAGAGTAGTGGTATTAGAAGTAGTAGTGGTGGTAGAAGTAATTGTAGCAGTGATCATGAGTATGAATTGTAGTACTTTTTTGTTGCAACTATACTGCTATATGTGTTGTAAAATAATTGTTACATACATGTTAAGACAAGGAATTTTGTTTTTGTTTTGTTTTTGGTTTTATGTAGTTCAAGTATGATACATCTCATCCTTCAAAACTCTTAGGTATTCTTTTTTTTTCCTGACAGGTGGTAGGCAAACAAGATGTAGATATTTTTTAGTTTTCATTCACCAACATGAAAATGCATGAAATACATTTCACTCTTACCAACTGCAGAGACCACGAAGAAAGATTCCAAGCAGTAAGACAGAAGAATTATCAGCAGACCAAAAGAGCAGTGATATTTCCACTGTTGCTAAAGTCAAGAGGTAAATGTATGCCATTTACTTTCCTCTTTTTAAATTTTTTTTTTGCAATGACATGTATACCTTCTTTAACTCTATATGTACTTTATACCAAATGTCACCTTGACATGGTATTTTTTAAATATCAAGTTCAATACTCTCCACACCGTCATATATATCAAAGTACAGTCAAACCTGCCTTAACGACCCACTGCTATTATAACGACCTTGTCTACTGACCCACCCATAGGCTTAGGCCCCCGGACCAGGCTCGAAAATCATGTATACACGAACCTGTATATTAATGACCAACTGGCTATACCCGCGACAAGCGACCCGCCCATTTGTGCCCCCAAGGCAAGCCAATAACCTGGAAAACACCCCACAACTCCCGGAGTGACAAATGTCGCGGCGAGCTAGCTAATCCCACGCGCATGAATAATGTTGTTTCTTCAAAAATCTAAAAATAACAACATCCAAACAGACATAACTTGCCGACCATGGGTCTTTTTCAACATTTTAATGATAGTCCAGGTATGTTGTCAGCAAAGCATTGCATCTTTTCCGCTTTGAAGTCCGAGAATTAAAACTTTGCACTCCGCACGCATCGGTAGTCACCCCACACGTATCAACTCTGTGTTGTACTGAACTGTGCAGCTGCAATGCAAAATGAAACAGGCGTCGTACATGATTACTTTTTCAATAACTCAAGTGAGTTGAAAAAATACATTTTTCATTGAAAAATGAATTGGAAAGTAATTTTGACCCACTTCATTTTTTATTTTATGGTCAATTTGGAAACAGATTTGTTTCTTTTGTAAACAGCAACCACTATTCGTTTCCAGAAAGCTTATACCTCTGTAGATATACTCAAAAGCGTCGTCCTGCTATTGCCTAGACCAGACCACTTGCAAATGCCATAGCTGCATAGCCTCACACACACACACCACCACACAAGCACACAAGTAACCAGTCACTAAACACAATCTCCAGTAGCGTCTAATACATCAGAAGAGGACAGTTTCATTGTCAACATGAGAGAAAGAGGAGAAATGATGAAGAAGAAGGAAAGGGAGGAGTATGAGTCTTGTTACATTACATTTGATACACTGTATTGTATGAGCTTTGTATGTTGAAAAAATAATATTAAAAATATTGATATTAATCTATAAATTGAAACACTATAAGTTTGTTTTTTATTTAAACATATACAGATTTTTTCTTTCAAACAAAAACCATTCTATTTTTTAAAGTCGGTTAATTAAAGCAATGGATAAGGGTTTTAGTGAATATCTCCTACTACATATAATTGAAGTAGTGAGCGTCGCTGATTTGTACATTTATCAAATATCCGTTCCATTTATGGCGCCGCAACCGATGTCTATAAAGACACATGCCTCTAAGACCACTTGTTGTTTGCTTCCCTTGAGTGGTCTTTCTATAACAGTTTACTGTATATTAATTCTATGATCGTGGTATAGTATTGCCTACTCAGTTATCTCTTTATTTTCTTACTGAAGTGCACTCTAACGCAGATGAAAATGAAATATCTTTAATAAAGAATATAACTTTAAATCCATCAAGAAATTATTTGTCCCACTTCCCTGTAAACAAGAGCCTTGCACCCCCCCCCCCCAGTCCTCATTCTGTCCCTGCACCAACATTTATTTAAACTTATGTCAGGGTCTGTCACTGCATTAAGTAATAACTTATTTTGATGATCCTTGCAACTGTTCCATTAAAAAAAAGTATCATATTAATGACAAAAGTGACAATGTAAAATGATACATCAATTGTTCACTGAAAATATTATGCGAAATATGTTCAATGGTATGCTAAATATATGTTCAATGGTAATTGTTATTAATGTAAACATTATATCACTTGTAAATAGTTTTGGAAAATTGAATATTATTGAATATTATTGTTCAATGGTAATTGTTATTAATGTAAACATTATATCACTTGTAAATAGTTTTGGAAAATTGAATATTATTAATGTTTTTGTGCATTATGAAAATATGATTTTTGTTGCGCTGTATAAAAAAAAGGGTTGCAAACAATAAACTGAATTGAATTTTACTGAATACCACATACTTGTTCTAATCATACACAAGACCTGTTCTTTGCTGCATGATATGAATGAATGAATGACTAGTAGGGTGTCCATTGTGCTCAAGAATGGATTGAGCCGCATTATTTATAATTGTCTAAATAGGGGGTTTCAAGCGCCGTGATGTTAACACGTATCCTGCGCGAAAAGGAATGTGCGTATACACGCTCCGATTAGACAAGGGGGTACATCGGAAAATGTTGTACGCATACGGGAACTTTCGTATTTGTCAATGTGTGACTGATGTGTGTGCCTAACAAGTTGATCCAGTTTTCCATTTGAATAACGTATAACTGGCCATGTTTTTTTAAAATGAATCACATTATATTGTTACTTGTGCTGTGCTTGTTTTGCTTAATTTACTCAATTAAGAGAACAGATGTGAATTCTAACGCATAAGAAGAATAACACGTTGTCTCACGGAGAATAAAATCAGTGAGCTGCCATTGGCAGACTCGATGATTTGTAGAGGATTCTGATAAATTTCTAATTTGATATTTTTTTTAGTGGATTTAGATAATAATGATAATATTGGATGGCTTATTTTCGGTGGACACAGAAAATATTGTACTCCTTATGAAAATATCAGACTCGTCTGCGACTCGTCCGATATTTGTCACAAGTCGTACAATATTTTCTTGTGTCCACCTCAAAGTCATCCAATATTATATAAATAACACTCATTGTAACTATTGCACATTGAGATCTGTGCCATTTGGTAAATGAAGCATGCCAAGGTATGAGTCATCTGGCTATTAAAGCACAAATTGACTTTTAAAACAATAACATTAATTTTGTGATTACATATGATTAATGATTGACTAAGTTGTGTGGAATCAACTGTGCTATGTTGCACTTAATCTCCTACCTTTTCCAATTTAATTGGAATTTCCCTGTCTCATGACAAATTAATTTAGTTTGGTACCTTCTTGTTGTTTGTTTGCTACAAAATTGCAGCTCCATTCTTTAAAACTTTTTTGTTTCATTTCCTTGTTTGCAGGCAGAAAACTAAGCAGTCATCATCTTACGATCCATTCAAGCTGATTGAATGTAACAATTTCTCAGCAGCAATACCAGTAAGTTTCTATAATTACATTGTATTATTATAATTTTTGTAAGGTGTTATACCCAAATACTTACAGCCGATGATAAGGACACAATATAAAACGTAACTTTCCCCCAAAGTGGTGCAATCAGGAAATATTTTGCTGTCTATCAAATTCCTCACCAATCAATATGTGTGTTTATTTTCATACTGAATTTGAAAAATTGCAGATATACTGTGTTTCATATTATTTGCTTTTGTAGATTCAACTACTTCACCGTTTTCTAGAAATCCAAGTAAAATCAGTTACAAATGATAACTGTTATGTATGCTTGTGCAAGGCATATTTTTTATTTGTGTTGGAAAAGGCATTGCCATGGTAATAACATTATAATATAACATCTTGGTGAATAAATTTTAATTGATTCAAAAGAAACTTGCCACACATAATGAATCTAAGGTGTAGATAGATCTGCAAGACAGGCATGATCAGACAGTTGCATACCTCTGTGTTACATTCCACAGATATTCATAAAAATGATCCCTTTAAAGATTGTGTCATTAATTTGCACGTCAAAAAACATCTAAATGAATGAAATCAGCTGAAATCATATCCAATGTGAAGATTGCTATAAATAAACACCTCTCATAGAGACTTGGGGTAAAATATTGAGATTTAGGTGAAAATCTGGATGGTTAAACTTCATCCTTTGCAAATGGCTCTGAAGCCTTTTAAAAAAAAAATCTGTGACGTCGACGTGCACGGGCCGTTCCGAAATTGTCCGATCAGCCGTTAGCCAAAGGTCACGTGGGGTTTAGCCGTTTAACCAATCAGTGTGCTCCGCTGGTCTTGCGATGGTACACATAACCGCGATTCGTAATTTGAGCACAATTTAAACTCACGGAAAGAACAACATTCTGGTAACATGTCGTTATTAGTTTTTCTCATAAAACAACAAATTCATGACGTATGGATCTCAAACTTTCAACACACCATTTGTAAGTACTAAACTACCGTTTGGTATTGATAATGAAGGGAAGTAATGGACTTGCACATCCCTGACACAATCTTTAACACAGTCGCACATCCACAAAAAAGGTGTGAAAACCTATCACGGAGGCCACCTCTAACATGGTATACAAAAGCTTTCCACAAACTGGAGCCCCAGGTTAGCGATGTAGCTGTAAGATATTTCAGATATTTTCGAGGTAAACTCCATGGGAATTATAATGGAGTGCGTCTTCACGGTCATGTACTGCAATCTTCTTTCTAGAGTTAGCTTTGTCATAAATTTAATTGGACTCGTCTGAACCCACCTAATGGGATTGTAGCAGGGCTTGACACTGGCACTTGCCCACTTGCCCGGGCAAGTAAAACTTCATGTCAGGCAAGTAAAAACTCAAATTGTAAAATTTTACTTGCCCAAGTGGGCAAGTAAAATTTTGATCATGAAATGAGCAAAACGCGTCCAAGAATCTTACCAAAAACAAACAAAATATATCTACATGTAACATTAAAACTTTGTATTCAGTTAACTTAAGTTCATCCTTATTTTGTTCATTGTACTTCATTTTATGACTCTCTAAATTCATAAATCACACTTTTTGCAACCAGCAGAATTAAGATATCAAACGCCCAATGCTACATGTATTTAAAAGGCCGTATTAGTTAAAATTAGGGGGAATAATTTCTAATGTTTTTGATTGTTTATTTTCGGGCAAGTAAATTTTTCATTCGGGCAAGTAAAAATTTGAAAGTGAAAACTGCACTTGCCCAAAGGGCAAGTAGGAAAAAATGTTAGTGTAGAGCCCTGATTATAGCTTATTGTGATATTGGCCATTAGAAGCATAGTTGACTTGATCAGTTGACTTGATCACACGGTTTTTAATTTCCATTTTCATTCACTTTTTAGGCTCCATTTAGTGTGAAAGTGAAGGCGGATGTGATTGTAACCATGGACTTGGTAAGTACTGGCACAAACTTTACTTGAGGGTGTATTGAATTTTATAGGACTGTGTCATGATTGGGGGATTGTAAAATGCATCAAGAACCGTATGAGTTAAAACATTTGACAATATCATACACTAGAGTGTATGTCCAGGTGGGAAAGATTTGTCTTGAATTAGTTTAATTGAAGAGAAACAATCATTTATTTAGCTGTATTGAATTAATGTATGACCCTGAAAGAAATTGAATTCATAAAAACTGAAATGCCACACCAGTTTTTGATAATACAGGCAAGCCCCATTATAATGAAGAAGTCGGGACCCACAAATTTTCCTTGCTATTGCCGATTGCTTGCTACAAAAGTACATGATAAAAATGAATAAACTAACAAGATTTCTACCTCAACTGCAGTAATGTTATGGTTTTGCAAACATATCAAACTGAATTGACTTACTAAATAAGTCACTGAACTGTCTAATAGCAGAGCTGAAAATGTGAATGAACAAATGCTTCCAAGTTCTCCGTTGGGTGGGAGGCAGGGGGACCCAGTTACATGTGCTAGCTGGTATGAACGTGCTGAGATAAGAAGTGTGTATGAGAGCTGCCTGCATGTGCAGTGGTGTGGTAAGCTTGATGTTTACTAATGATCAACATTTTGTAACAGGAGTTTGACAGCGCAAAACATTGCTTGCGCTGCATTTCCCTCACCAGCCGATGTAAGCTGAGGTAGGTGCTCACTATAACAGGGTCAATTTCCTTTGTTTTTCTTTATTTTAAGGCTGCAAGTTTTCCTTGCTACAGCCAAAATCTCATTATATGAGAAGCATAATACATGGAGGTGTATGGAAGAAAATTTGAGACCTGAGAAATGTTCTTGTATTATAAAGTGGGTTCCCTGCTATACATCATGTAGCCATGTTGACTTACAAATTTGCAAATGAAAAAAAAATGGTGTTTGTGTAGATCCTCGTTGTACTTTATGTCAACACTTTGTTATTTTCCTTCTCTTTTGATACAGCACAGTCATCTGTCCACTACTGAGGTCATTGGTCTTCTTGGTGGTCACTTTGATGCTGACCAGTGTGTGCTGGACATCAGGGTGGCCAAACCCTGCAAGAGCTTGAGCACTGGCATGCAGTGTGAGATGGACCCAGGTACGTGGAGAAGGTGGAGTATGATGATGATGAAGAGGAGGATGATGATGGTAGTGATGATGATGGTGATAGTGATAGTAATGGTGATGGTAATGACAATATTGGCGGTGATGGTGATGGTAATGATGGTAATGATTGTAATGACGATGATGATGTGGTGATGATGATGATGATGATGATGATGATGATGATGATGATGATAATGATGAAGGTGAAGGCTATGATTTGTAAGATGAGGGTGGTAGTAGTGGTAGTAGTGATGATGGTGATGATTATGATGATGATGACCGTGGTGGTGGTGGTGGTGATGATGATTATAAAGATGATGGTGATGATGACGATGACGATGATGATGATGATGATGATGATGATGATTATGATGATGGTGATAGTAATGGTTATGGTAATGGCAATGGTGATGTAGTCGAAGTAGTAGTAATCCAGGATTTAAATCGTGTTTAGTCCCTGACTACGGGAGTGGCCAGATTCACCTGGCACTCACAGAAATCACCCTCACCCCCTCCCTCCACTTTACTTTATTCGGTGCATCCTCCTCCCTCAAACCAGCCCTCCTACTCTCCTCCACCACTTGCTTCTTCCATGTCTTCTTCGGTCGCCCCCTTCCCCTCTGACCAACCACTTCAACCTCAAGCGCCCTTCTCAAAACATGATCAACATCCCTCCTCAACACGTGTCCATACCAACGTACTCTTTTCGCCTTTGTCATCTGATCCACTGTCTCCTCCAAACCCAACATCTGCATCAAAACCTCAGTCTTGGTGATGGTGATTCTGGTGATGTAGATCATAATGAAGATGAAGGCAATGATTTTTAAGATGAGGGTGGTAGTGGTGGGAGTAGAGATGATGGTGATGATGTTTACGATGACGATGACGATGGTGGTGGTAGTGATGATAATGGTGGTGGTGATGATTTTGTTGTTGATGATGACGATTGTAATGCGTGTGCTAAAAATGATTATTATGATAATGGTGATAGGAAGTAGATGTTGATTAAAGTGATTGTGGTTATAATTGTAACTTGTAAGCATTATAATGATGAAGATTTATGTTGTTGATGATCATGATGGCAATTCTTATATTGATAATGATGGAGATGGTGATGGAGTTGATGGTGATTATGATAAAAATATGACAAGATTTATGTTTATTATATTGAAGGTGTCAAAAATGGTAATTAATGTACCAATGTTGATATAATGATATTTATGATGGTGGTGATAGGAAGGAAAATTATTGTCTTTTCCAGTTATGTGGCACACATGTAAATGTGCATACAGCAGTATGTTTAACAGATAAGGATGACGAGGATTGTTATGTTTTTTTGTATGAATATTCATTTAGAATGAATATTGGAAAAAAAATAATGATATGCATACAGTTATGGTAATATTATTGTGGTACTTTTTGGTGGTTGATGATATTATATGAGATATATTGATATTTTCTTTCTGTAAAATGATGTTTCTACATGATATCAGGCAACTATCTAGTGTTTTTAGACATGTGGCAAATTAATTTTAAAACTCCCAATATTTTGCAATAAGTATGATGTTTATTCCGAGTCAATATTTCACCCAGTTTCACAGACAGAATCCTGGGAGGCCATCACATCTCAAGGTTACCGTGTGGTGGGCTGGTATCACAGTCACCCAACATTTGCACCAAATCCATCCATCCGAGATATTGAGACACAGAGTGACTTTCAGGTGAGGGTGGCAGAAGCCTGATTAATAACACGTGTTCCTTTGTGCAGTGGTGTAGACAGTAATTTATTTATCTATTATCCCCTCGTCCGACGAAGTCGGGAAGGGATATAGAAACGCCCTCGTCCGTCCGAAACACTGGTTTCCGTTCGATAACTTTAGTAATGTTTGATGGATTTTCATGAGATTTGGTATGGAGGTACATGATATCAAAATACAGCCCAAGTTCGATTTTGGAGTGTGTAGGCCAAAGGTCAAAGGTCATAGATCAATAAATGTGAGAACAGGTTAATCTAAATGTCTGGAAGCCGGACTAGGGCATTTGTAGCTTTGCCCATAAACTGTTTAATATTAATGCAAATTCTTTTCATACTATTCTGACAAAGGTTGCTCTTAACAACCTGACAGCTGGCTGGAGGCTTGCCAGACATATCAACAATTAGTGTATGCTATTTGCATTTTTGGTATTGAAAATTTATTCATGAGAACAGGTAAGAAAAATAACTCTGCACTAGGTTTCAGAAGGGAAAACATCCCATAAATTAAAAAGAATTATTTTGAAAAAAGTATGTAGGCCACTATATCAGAAATCTAATCACTTATGGGGAAATATAAGGGGCATAATTCATTTGATTATCAGGCATGTAGTGTAGCTTGATTGATTTCCCAAAATATATGTTTTTTTGTGTGAAATGTCCTGATTTTTTTACACACTTTTCAAAATTAAGGGGAAAGAGTAGTTTTTTGCATAATTCTCCTGTTTATTTATTTGTAAGGAAAATACAATTATATTAAGCTTATAGCTAATTAAATTCTGCAAAAAATGAGGGGAAATTCAGCCCTCTAGCTTCTTCGTATCAGATTTTATAGTGGACCCAAATATGTACATGTATCACTCTGAAAAGGGACTTTTTTGGGGTATTGTTTGTCAAAGAGCAATTACTATGGGTCTCCACATGTAAAGTCTGCAGTAAACTGAAGGAAATAGAGTTTCAGTTGAAAGACTTTACTTAAGTTTACTATGACATATTGAATTTGAACAAAAACAAGGGATATATTCTAATTTTGTGGATATTACAAACATTTCAAAGTAGGTGGAGAAAATTTTTGTCAACCCCAAACCGCTATTTTTTGGCAAAAAATGTGCAAAAATTTGATTTTTTTTTTTCAAATGCGGTGATATATACAGGGTTCTAGGTTGTAAAAACTGAATATAAAGATACTTTTACCTTGGAAAAATCCTATATATTCATTGATGAAAAGGTAATTTTCCCCACTTAATATGTTTACACACATTTGTCAGTGAAATGGTGGTCAAATCTTGATCTTATCATACATAGTATCAAATTACAATTTGATTTTGGATTATGTACACTTATGTCAAAGGTCAAAGGTCATAGCTCATAAAATATGTAAGAATAGCTAATTACAAGTTCCGTTCAATGACTTAAGTAATGTTAGACAGAGTTTGATCTTTAAGTATGTATGCCAAAGGGCAAAGTCACACTTCATTAAATATGCATATGTATGCTATATGTACCCGGCGAGGGGATGCTACGCTTTGCGTTGTCCTTGTTTAATTTTTTTTTTGGGGGGGGAGGGTGGGGTGGGAAGGAGTAGAGTTGAGAGTATGGCAATGTTTTGTAGAGCCAAAAACCTGGTGCATAACAC
>JZLH01S0011564.1:0-12801 GCA_001188425.1 Eucidaris tribuloides
CGAACGTGCGAAGAGGCCCTACCTTTATATGCTATATGTCAGTCTAAATATCGTTCTGCCGACATAATAATTATCATACATCAAACCCAATTCTAGGTCTACACACTAAAAATGCCTAGTGTTAACACGAAAATAATTTGCACATACTGTGCGTAATAGATATCTAAGAGAATGAAAAAACGGAACTTAAGTATTCACGTAATTCCGTAATACCAAATATAAAGCGGCATTAGGATTGATCGCGCGGAAAAGAAATTGCTAATATTTCGTTCCGTATTATGCAGAAAATAAAATCGGCAATAATGAATTCATCCGCGGAAATGAAGTTTGGCTAATATTTCGTTCCGTATTATCCAGAAATAAAGCGGCAATATGATTTCATTCCGCGAAATAATTTGCTGATATTTCTTTACCGTAATGTATGCCAGAAATAAAAGTCGGCAATATGATTTTGATACCCGCGAAATGAATTGGCTAATATTTGTTTCCGTAGTTTGCCAGAAATAAAATGCATATATGATTTTGTCCGCGGAATGTGGCTAGTATTGTCGTTCCGTATTATGCCAATAAAAAGTGCAATATATTTGATCCGCGGAAATGAAATTGCTAGTATTTCGGTCCGTATTTATCCAGAAATAAAATCGATCAATTGATCTTTAGATCCGAGGAAATCAATTTTCGGCTACGTACTTTCGTTCCGTATTCACCAAGAAATAAAAAGTCCCCAAATATATTTCTGATCCGAGGAAATGAACTTTGGCCAGTAGTCTCCGTACCCGCCAGAAATTCAAAAGCTCGCCTACATACTGACCTTGATACCGAGAAAATGAATGCGCTAGGATTCGTTCCGTATATGCCAGAATAAAGTTCGGCAATATGTATTTGAAATCCAGCAGGAATGAATTTGGCTAGTATAGTCGATTCGACCCGTACTAATGCCAGAATAAAAGTCGGCAATATGATTTTGATCCGCTGAAATGAATTTGGCTAATTTCGTTCCGTATATGCCATAATAATAAAAGTCCGGCAATAAGATTTTGATTCGCGAAATAATTTGCGTAATATTTCGTTCCGTATTATGCTAGAAAAAAGTCGGCATATGATTTTGATTCCCGGAAATTAAGATTGCGTGATATCTTAGTTAACCGTTTTATGGCCAAAAACAAGAGTTGCAGTTTGATTTTGAACCACGTTTATTAATTGCTGATATTTAGTTGCCGATTACGCCAAAAAAATTGTTATAATGATTTCTTTTTCACACGCGGAAATGTAATTAGGGTAATATTTAGTTCGTATTATGCCAGAACATAACTACAATTATTTTTGGCAAAAACGGAACTAAGTATTCCAATTCATTCCGCGGGTCAAAAATACACTCTCTTAACAATTATTTTGGCGTTAATTTCGGTTTTCACCATCACGACCGCGGAATGATTCGGTAATCTTTGTTCCGTATTATGCCAGAAACAATTAAACTACAATTATTTTTGCATAATAACGGACTAAAGTATTAACCGACCCCAAATTCATTTCCGCGGGTCAAAAAATACACTCTAACAATATTTTGCGTAATACGGAACTAAATATTCAGCGAAATTAATATCCGCGGATAACATCAATATCTCCCGACTTTTTATTTCTAGCATAATAGCGGAACGAAATATTAGCCAAATCATCGTGGAACAAACATCATTATTGCCGCTTTTATTTGCTGGTATGATACGTGACGATAATATTATCCAAATTCATTTCTCGCGAATCAAAATGCATATTGCCGACTTTCATTTTGGCATAATACGAACCGAAATATTTACCAAATGTCATTTCCGCGATCAAAATCATATTTGCGACTTTTAAATTCTGGCATAATTACGGAACGTAATGTTAGCCAAGATCATTTCCGTACAACTCATATTCCGGATTTATTCTGCGCATAATGAGATGGAACTAAGTAATTGTACCCCAATTCATTCCGCGGGCAAAAATACACTTAACAATTATTTTGGCGTATACGAACCTAAATATCAGCGAAATTAATATCCGCCCGATCAAAATTCATATTGCCGACTGTTTATCTGGCAAATACGGAAAGAAATTTACCAATCATTCCGCGGATAAATCATATTGCCCTCGACTTTATTCGCATTAAACGGTAACTAAGTATTACTCCAATTCATTTCCGCGGGTCAAAATACACCTTAACAATATTTTTGGCGTATATACGCGAACTAAATATCAGCGAAAGTTAATATCCGCGGATCAAAATCAATAATGCGTGACTTTCATTCTGCCATAATACGGAACTAAGTATTACCGACCATTCATTTCCGCGGGCAAAAATACACTCTAAGCAAATTATTTTGCTTATATAATACGGAACGAAATATGAAGCCAAATTTATTTCTGGCGGGGTCAAAATAACTCCTTATTATTTTGGCGGTAATACGAGGCTAAAAATAGCTCCGAATGACGCCCTGTTTCTCCGATATATCCATTATATGTTGACAGATTCTACTGCGCTCGGTCGGGACGCAGTAAAATTGACTATTCGAAATTATAACTGGCCCGACAGCTGATTTACGGTCTCGGGCCGTCGGACCTATGCTCAGTCTGTCGAGCGCTGGTGTAAATGAAACTTCATTAGATAGAGACAGTACTGTGCCTGATACCTGGCGAAAAGTGATCATTCAGATCAAAACATGAACGTAATTGGCGTTTTGATTGTAATTTACTGTATTTCATCGCTATGATAGAGTGGATAATATTGTTGTTGATTGGAGATGTTAGTAAATAAGAGCAATATCTTTCTCCATTAAGAACCTGAATTGTGATTTCCATTTAGATGGCATGTCATGCGTAGGCTACTGCTAACCATTTTCTTCTATGGCCATTTCACTGATAAGGGTGATAGGCAGATCGTGGTATTAACGTGAGGAATTTATGTATTTAATGGTATGACGAATACGAAGGTTTCAATATCCTGCATAGAAGTTGATTGATGGAGAAACAATTCAGACGTATCAAAAGTTATGACAGCTCACTTTAAGGAGGCCATCTAAGACCCACATCCCCTGGATGTGCCATTGTGCAGAATGTCTTCACGTCTGTGACGGTCGGAATCTAGTGACGTGGATATAGGATCTAGTAATATGTTAGAAAACTGCTTCACTGTGAACTCAGATCATTGAAAAACTCACAAAAAACAAAATATGCTTACTAAGATAAGATTTCAGTAGCTAGAATAGTTTTAACATGAAGCATGTAGTTTCTGACATAAATATCTCATTAATACAATGTAAGAATTGCCCTACGTAGTAGGCCCTATTAGCCTATAAGTAGGTTCCTAATACAAATTATCATTTGTGACTGAGTCGCAGTGTGAATAATGTTAAAGTGATAGGCTAACATTGTGGAGCTTCAAAATTAAAAAAATGTCAAACTTTGATATCTAACTACATAAGTAATGTTCAAAAATGGAAAATAAACACCGATGGAGATAGAATACAAAGTTGAAATTTATGCTTCCATGGCAAGATATGAATGATATAACAATTAATACTCGGGGAAGTAAAAAAGCCTAGATCCACACACAGTAAGTCTATGGGGAGGAAATGGCTACGTGATCCGGTCAACTTACGGATTTTCACTTTTTTGAAGCACTAAATAAAGCATTACATGTAAAAAATTTTTCCAGGGCTTTATTTTTAGACCTTATCAAAGACACTTGAAAACCATGGAGGATATGTAGCTCACATTTTTTATTAAATGTTGTAAATGTAGCGCATGCCTTAAGTTGTTTTGTGGCTCATTTAACTTTTTCTAAAATTAAGTCTAACCTCTGTAAATAATGTAACTATGTAGTTAAATGCTACAACTTAACCCCCCTTTTTTTTGGGGGGCGGGGGGTGCTAGAGAACAAAAAGAAGGAAATACATGTAATGGCTCTCATGAAACTGTACATACAAGTACTCTGCTAATTGTACCTTTAGTTTTCCATGCGGAGCAAGATGTTGATGGTTTAATTAGATGTGAGATCTATGTTCCAGTTCCCCGAGACAGCAAGTAAAACTGAGCACAAACAATGAAGGCGGCGAAATGACCTCCTGACTTAGAACAGCTCCTAAAATGTCTGTGATTGGGTGGAATGACCCCTGCATTTCCTCAAAATGTTGAAAACCTGTTACACCTAGCATTTATTATGATTTGAGGTCGAAAATGTAAGTGTCGTGGTTAAACAATGAAACTTTGTATCCAGCGGTCAAATGGGTTGTTTGACACATGCTGTACATGTAGCAAAAAAAAAGTTGAAAGGGAATAATTTAATGATAGGAGGGGGGGGGGGTTGTTGTCTCTTTCCTCTTCATTTCAGCTGGCTCCAGACATGTGAATTGCGTTCACAATTTTTGTTTTTCACAATGGAGCGCAGGATTATATCAGTCACCGGCCGCGGTGACAACACCGCAGCGGACCTCCGGAACAACCCCAATTCTATTCCTCTTCTCTCTGCTCGTGCTGTAAGTTTACATGGTCTACATGTACTTTGTTAAGAAATGCCTAAATCATGGTCACCTTCCTCTTAAAAATTTACCCCTAATAATGTGTTTAGGGGATCAGGTCTGCCTCCCCCCTTTCCCGCCCCCTGCTTCAAAAAACAATGTCCAAGTCCCACCCCCCCTCCACCGATAATTAGGGCTATTACTTTATCAGTCACGCTCAACTTAGTCAAGGCATAAAGCACCCGCAGCTGCATCTGTCAAGGAAGAAACAAGTTGCCATGGTCTAGAACCCAGTCAAATCGTTCCATTTTCAACATCATTTCACGAACGCGTCACTTGCTCTTGGGCGGCCGCTCGAACCATGGTGTGCAGCGCGCACAATCGACCTGTTGACTACTTTCTCAAGAAGAACACAAGATTTGAAAATAAAGCATAATGTATCCCTTCAAATTTCTGAAACCAGGTACATAACACACTGTACAGTCTCTCTTTGTCATCCGTACTGATCAAAATTGCAAAGTACTGTATGTACATGACCAAACTCTTAACCTTCTAGACTAGTGGTGCATGTACTTGTAAGTTCACGCGCGATCTTTGTCTCCAGTGTGGGAAAGCCAAGGTCGATTGCATTATTATTTGGACAGGAAGTCTACTTAATTTTGTATCAGCGAAATTGTGACACGATAGAGCTGTGTCCATTGCACCTCCCTGCAGCAGCCTCTCCATCGCACATGTACACGCATGCGTCAGTGACTCAGCCCCCCAGTTAATCGCACTCATACGCGTGCAGTCGCGGTGGTAAGGCGGGGCACGTCCTTGTCCTTTAGCATGCGCAGACAATTATCTGTTACAGAGGTATTAACTTTGATCATATCATTCACTAGCCGAAGAGCGTGACTTTAGGTTCGGGCATTTGCTGATTAGCACTGGCAATTAGCACTAAATATACAGTACTGTGAGTACAGATATCATGGCTTGTGTCATAAATGAGATAATTTACCATGCAGTGTGTGTGCGGTTTGACACCAAAGCGAGAGCAGATTTGAATGTCATCAGCTAGCTGGCTAGCTTTGTCAAGTACTGTACAATGTTATGCATATATTACCTGAAATTCAGAATCACTCCTGTTCTGATTGCTATTATCAGCGTGTAAGTGATCTGCACTGTCGCAAATTTCACCGAGTTGTGTGTGTGTGGTGCTGTTGTGTGTGTGTTGCTGTGTGCATGTTTGTTTGTGCGACATTACCTATGCAATGTGTGTGTGTGTGTGTTGTGGTGTGTGTGTGTGCAAAGGGTGTGTGTACAGACAAGCAGCGTGACATGTAGGCCTATTTGTTCATCGTTGTGTCGTTGTGTGTACATGCATGTGTGTGAATGCCACAGTGCGCACTCTCAAGTTCAGATCTTTAGTGTACACATTTTGTGTACAATTTTGCATCTTGAAGGACGTCTGTTTGTTGTGGATGTTGACATTTGGAATGACTTACACACGAATTGTACTCTGGGATCACTCTGTGTTCAATCAAAAGTGTACAGGGACTTGAAGGTTGTACCCCAAAATCACAGTTATCGCTGAAAAACATGAATATGTTGTAGATGTAACCTGCAAAGTTTGTAGTAGGTTCTGGTAACTGAGAGCCAGACTTTGGCAAACATCCAGGCTATACTATTAAATTGCTCTTTTCTTCAGCCTGCCCAAATCAGTTTGCATTGAGATACTAACATAATCGGTTAACATACAGTACATGATGGAGCAAAAGTCATGCACATGATATATACTGTAGCAGGGTATAGGCTAAACTGTTCATCTGCAATAAATGCCTTTGGATGATGTGATTCCGTAATCTAACATACATGTGCATGTGCTCTCGCTACACTGCAACTTTGGATAATGTGACCATTTTACGAGTGTACTACAATCGCAACTGTAATCTGTTATAAAAATTACAGTCACTGTGAATTGCGAATAAATGACTGCAAATTCTCCTCTCATTTGTAAAGCATCACCTATCTGTCACAGTCCTCTCTGGTATTGCAAATAGGTCACTGAACTCAGACTGAACTTGTGGTCTGATTTGCATAAGAATTCTATTGTCTAACAGGACAATTGTAATAAGCAGTAAACTTTCCCAAATTGCTTTGTGGACATAAAGGGAACCAAAACCCTGATAATTATTTGCTACTACTGTAAGATTATAATTTGGTGCATGCCCTCTGAAAATATTAGCATGAGAGAGCTACCGTTTTTTTATTTAGTTGAGGTTTGAATGTGAATTTCAAACACAAGTAAGTAAAAAAAGACTTGCATAGACCTACTCGATCAACTCGATCTATCAATGTCGATCGATCGCCTATCGATATTTTTCTGTCAGAACTCTTGATCGATAACAGTATGCCTGTTTGCTAGAGTGTTGCGCAGATACGACGGTCGCGGGGAGCCTGTAAAGTCACTGTCGGTCAAATTTACTGGTCGATCCGACGTAGCAGTTAAATCAAACGTCTATATATTTCGACGGGAAATAGGGTGCACAAAATTATATCTATGTAGTTGTTTTCCCGGATCAAAATAAATTATGGATACAGGACCTATTCTGGATTCAAATACAAAGACAAATTTCGGTGTGCTTCATGCCTTTTCACAAATGGAAAATGAATTGTCAGGTAATATTCGCCCATAATGAGCTAAAATAAAGTGTGACATACAAAAGTTCATGGAGGCCCTATTACGGAGCCGGTGTTATTTGTGGGCAAAAGTACTAGGTGTCTACTCCCATGTGCCTTTTTTTATGAACTTGAATATACGTCTGCAGTGATTGTCTGTAATACGGTACGCTTGTGTTAATGGGCAAAAAATGTCACACAGGGTATTTTTTTATTCAAAAGACGCCGGATCCTGTTTGTGGCTATTCGTGCGTAACGTAGCGGGTCGGGAATTGTATGTTATTTTATTAGCTGACTGTAGCAACCTTTACTGAATAAAACCTTGCGCATAATATTACTCTCACTTATTGAAAAGCGGATAATTTAAAGAAAAAGCCCAACAAAAGGACGGCCGTCGCCTCGCGATATTGCATGAAGAAAGAAAGATTCTGCAAAATAATATGTTGTATCACGCACTCAGAAACGTCAGTCTACCACCCACCACCCGGCGCGTTTTGTTAGCAGAGGCATGCAGCGCTCGACCAGTGGGACATTACACATTACTCGCACTCACAATACAATTGGAGCGAACTTTCCTCCAAATTATAAACCATAGCCTCGATGTGGCTTTAGATACAGAAGCATATATTAGGCATAAAAAAATGTTTTCATGCCAAAAGTATCTTTATCATTATATCATCCTCAATACAGGCTTTCCCCCCAAATCTTCACTCCATTTGAGTCCAAACCGCGGTCAATTGCCCTGCGTAACGCTCCGACAGCCGGAGTGACCTGTGCAAGTTGCACGCGAGTTTCTCAGTGACCGACTGACCAACCATTGCGTTCCGCACTTTTGCGGAGTCTCGACCCTTGAAACGGTCGCTGCTTTGCGACCGAACTCTCCACACTAGCAACTTTTTTAGATGAAGGTTTGAGATATGACTGCATGAAACTTTGCAACGTTTTTGTCAGGAACGCGACACGATGTGCGTATTGCGTGACACAGCATGATCGATCCTGATACTCCGATAGTCTTGGGTAAACAATTACGCGTTAGCCAGCACACACGCATATAACCGGCGCTCTACGGAACTGAGATTGAACGCCGCGGATCTGAGTCCATAAATGTTATATTATGTATTATCAAATAGACTTCACGGAGCTAATGACATCTGACTAGTGGTTATTTGTTGTGTATTCGTAGCTGTACACAAATTTGATTTTTCAGCGGGTGTGGACCTTAACTGTGTTTGGTGCTGTATTGGCTGTTGTTTCTGTGGTGAAGTACTATTGTAAAGGCTCTTGTACATTTTCAAACTACTGGTAGGCCTAGGTAAAAAAAAGTGGTTGTTGCATTCTACTAACTCAACTACAATGTAATTTGTTAGGCTACACAATCTGGACAAGTTAAGGCTACGCCTGACATTAATGTATGTTATCGTATACATGACAGGGCCAGCCATTGTGGCTGAGCAGCTACAATTGACATTGATTTGTCTGACACTGATGTGCAATGCATTAACTCATTGTAAGTTTTGTATTTAATTTGACATCATAATAATCTGAATGTCAACGGCCAAAAAATGAACAACATCATCTGATAAATGTCCAATGCTTGGACAGGTTTTCTCTCGTCAATAATGTAATCCTGTTGACAGGTGGCAGTCAGCACATTGCCAGTTATCCATGGCCACAAGATTTTCTTTGTCTTTATATGCAGCACTTGAAGGCCACTCTTTACCTTTGAGACAGCGTTTTGTGTGGTGTGTGTGTGTTTATTTGTATGTGGTGATCGTGTGTGTGTGTGTGGTCTTTATTGTACGTGTGTGTTGTGGTGTGTGGTGTGTGTGCTTTATTTTGTATTGGTGTGTGTGTTTGTTGTGTGTGGGTCTTTTTGTATTGGTGGTGCTGTGGTGCGTGTGTGTGCTTTTTTTAGTGGTGTGTGCGTGTGTGTGTGCATATGTGTGTGTATGTGTGTAGGATATTTGTGTAATATGTTAGAAATACTGATACTATATTTGCCTTCATTAGCGTTATTATACAGCTTCCAGCATAACGAAGTCATTGAGTGCAAACTTTTCAAAGATCCAACATAAATTTACATTAGAGCGTCTTTGAGATGTCATAAAAGTGAATGATGTCCAACCCTCATGGGGGTTCATTGTGGCAGGAACATTGAATCTTCTCAGCATGTGGTTTATTACAGTTGCCCTGGCTAGTTACTTTAAAATTGAGTGGAGAGAGGAAATGAGTTGCAAGATCTCTGTATGAAAAGCCCACTGGCAATTCTCTCTCAACAACTCCCCCTTCCCAAACTGTCTTTTTGTGCCAGTATACATGTATGTAGTGACACAGTTTTCTCCACTCTTTTCAATCAGCAGGCGATGACTATGTAGGTAAAGCTCTGTTTTGTGTTGATGTAGAGTCAACCTGAATCAAACATTTGCATCAATTGCTGATTATTTAGACAAAATATGGAAGGCTAAATGGGTGGAATGCTTTCATACAGCTTTTTCTGTGGTATGGGGAACAAAGTGAAGATGTACTATCATTCTATCACTCAAAGAATTGGATTCATAATTTTAATTTGTTATGACATGATAACTTGCTTGCGAAGGTACATAATGTACATACATGTACTGTAGTAGGCTATGTAACGATGTATGTCACGCAGTCAGATTGGTTCACATTGGAATGCGTTAGAAGATGTAGAGCAGAGAATGTTTTACTGTGTGTTGATAAGTTGATGTAACTATTTCTGACATTAAAGTCTGCTAATTCCTTCCGTCAGTTTAAGATTGTTAAAAACATAATGATGATAATAAACATAATAATAATGATAATGATAATGATAGTGATAGTGATAATAGTGATAATAATGATAGTAATAATAATAGTAATAATAATAATAATAATAATAATAATAATAATAATAATAATAATAATAATAGTAATAATAATAATAATAATAATAATAATAATAATAATAATAATAATAATGATAATAATAATGATGATGATAACAAACAATTCAAACAGAACTATTTTACGAAAATGTTAGTCGTTTGAATTCATGCAAATTAATGTTGGCATTTTCTGTACTTTGTTCATTTCAGGTGAACACTTCCAACTCCCCCAGCTTCTTCTAAGCATGCCACTTCTCCCGCGGGATTAATAAGTGGAAAGATACAGACGCAGTCGCCGCCAGAGTGGACGAACATTCGTGCCTTGTTAGTCGTATTGCAACATTGGACACATCCATGAGATTATAGCGTCGACCAGACAATGACCGATGACCGCACTGGACCGGGTCCCTCTGGATTACCGTCACCAGCCGCACCCATGAACCGCGAGGACTCGATGGCGCTCTCGCAACTCTCTGAGAACCACAGCCACTTCGGCAACGACCCCAACCTGAGCCGCGAGGGGCTGAGCGATCGCGACACGTCGTACTCGTACGGCTACAGCCCCGGCGCCACGCCCACCCACTCGTACAGCACGGCCCGCTCGGATCACATGTCGCTCGGCCGGGACTCGTCGACGCCCAAAAAGAAGGGCAAGCGATGTCGCTGAAAGTGCAGATGCTGGACGACTCGGTCCTCACTGTGGATGTACCGGTAGGTATTTGAGAGTGTAGTGGTGGTTACAGGAAGTCCTCCCCTTCATAGTTGTCAATTCGTGGGTGATGCATCGTGTGAGATTATTCTTAGGGAATCTGCACTTGTGATATCGAAATCAGAAGTGATGACGTCAAACTGGTTCAGATATATGTTGGAACAATAGCAAGACCATAACTTGGTGCAACTGCAGCTCTCCTAGTGGTAGAAACAAGCAGTTTTTGCATCTGGTTTCACCATTGTCCACACGTATTCTGAACCAGAATGATATCACATTTCAGTACTCTAGAGGAGCTGTACTAATGTGAAGGGAACTGTGTGAAGATGCCAATTGATACATTTCACTCCCCCCCCCCCCCAAACCCGGAAAAAAAAATGATGCCATGAAAAAAAAAGTACAGTATTAGGGCTTTGGGAATAGCAGGAAAACAGCTGATATTTTAGTTTGCTATAGTCAATTTTGATAGCATAAGGAGAAGGGATCCTTTCAAGAGACAACTATTTTTTTTCTTAACCCAAACAGTTATAATAATGGGTTGGATGACAGTTACATTTCTATGGCCACTTCTGGTGTCAAGGGTAATGTAATTTTAATACGCTGGCTTGCAATCTGTAAAGTACAATTTCTTTTACAAATTAAAATTCCTAATATGGTAATGTCAGCTAAGCTTAAACAAATACACACACACACACCAACAGTGACAAAACAGTTGGTAAATTAGAATGATAATTTACTGAAAAGCAGTGGCCCCTGTGCAGGTGTAGGGTGAATGTAAAGACTAAAGATTGTGGCACTGTGAAAGGCTACAGAGCACAAGGTCTGGATGCTAGACTAATTCAACAGATTACAGATTGGTTTTGAGATGTTATGTGACAGAGCCTTTTAAAATCGTGACCCATTTCATGATGGTGGTGTGTTGCATGTTAATGTGAAGCATTCTACCTGGTTCAATGAATGAGCACTGGAATTTCACCCTTTTCTCTTTGATTGAGATTTTTCCTGCAAAGAGTAATCTTCCCCCCACCTCCCCTCCTCCCCCCCCCCTCCCCCCGTTTTTGAGTGGCATAGGGAATTTTTAATGAAAAGCTATGCAAACACTGTGAAGTGCATGCACCAATATACATGTAGGAAGTGTCTGTCTTTTTCACACGACAAATTATAGTAACGTTGTATTACTAAGTTTCCTCTCACTCTTTCAAATTGTAGTGTGCCCATATTCAAACATATTAATTAGCCCATGTAAAACAAGATAACAACCAACAATATTCTTCAGTTGAATCATGACTTTGTATTGGAGTTCAAAGTTCAAATGATACACTTATTTATTCAATGTGACTTGCGAAAACTTCATAATTCACTATTTTCTTCAACTGTGTCACAGCAGGTTCACGGCATGTGGAGATATTCACCAGAAAAAAACACCTTGTCACCAGTAATGTACACAGTGATCTCAAGTCATGCAAGAACACATTTCAAGCCGATGTTGTGTTACAGTATTCCTCTTGTTATTTTTTGGGTGGCTGTACGCTGTGGATGGGTGCATTGTGACAGCGGGTGTGTTAAAATGTGACCACAAGCCTGATATCTCGTACATTTCACAGACAGGAATGTAGTCTAGGATGCTAGACTGCTACAATGTATCTTTGTTTAACCCTTTCTGTACCAAATATGCAACAAAATGTTGCAGAATTTTCAGGTGGGTCCATAAATAAAGGTAACACATATTTGTTTCAATTGAAAGAAAAATGATTTTTGTCAGCAGGTCCCCTGAAATGCATCTCAGACATACTGACTACACATACTGTACAAAAATATACAGCATACACATTAACATACAATACTTTAAATGCATGAATGTATGAATATCATTAACGCCATGGCACAAAATTGTGTGTGTGTGTGTGTGTGTGTGTGTGTGTGTGTGTGTGTGTGTGTGTGTGTGTGTGTGTGTGTGTGTGTGTGTGTGTGTGTGTGTGTGTGTGTGTGTGTGTGTGTGTGTGTGTGTGTGTGTGTGTGTGTGTGTGTGTGTGTGTGTGTGTGTGTGTGT
>JZLH01S0011564.1:12851-24220 GCA_001188425.1 Eucidaris tribuloides
CAAGCATGAGTCATGAAGGTAACTATTTTCCAGGCCAAAATCGGTCTTCATGGGAGAAAAATGAATAATATCAGGTATTGGCATTGCAAAAATCTTCTCCATAAATTGATACTTAGTGATCAATGATTGTACACTGATAGCAAACATGAAATCCTCAACTCACACAAAAACGGCAGACAGAAAAAAAATGAGTGCCTCGGGTAACATGTTAATCAGCTTCTGTTCAGGTGCTGCTTTCAGGCTGGTAAGGCATGGGAATGTATGGGCAGAGTGGCTGAGAATTACGCCTGTTTATTGCATTTGAGGAAAGTTTCCAAGGCAAGGAAATGGCACAATTGAATTTTACCGGACCCAGTCTCCTCGTCTCACAGTACCTAACCACTGATACCTGTGTCTTCCCTGAATCCCATGCATTGCAATAAAGAATGTCAGTTTATAAATTACAAGAAGATCAATGTTGTTTGACTTGATTCTGTTAGATGGGTAATTTATGAAGTTGAGAAAAATGATGGAATGGCAGTTATTTCTAGAAATTCAATAAATTAATTGTTTAAAAAATGTTTATGTTAAAATTATGCACTAAAGGAGTTTGTGATTTGCTCTTCACAGTAGCTGCATGAACCCAAGAATTATAATACTGGGGTTGGGGGTGGGGGTGGGGGCAGGGAAAAAAATACACGGGGGCTGCGGGCGATTTAGCCCCCGAAATGGCCAAAAGAGCCCCCGAAATGTGTAAAAGAGCCCCCGAAAATTACCATAGGGTCAATACTAAAGAAAATCTGGAAAGCACTGAAATGGCGAAAAGTAGCCCCCGAAAAGAAAATTTTATTTTTTTCCCGGGGTGGGGGGGAGGGGTGGGGAGAGGTTAAATATGTGGATAAATTCGTGAATAATTCTGTGTTAGATGAAAGATGTTAACTCAATTTGTAGTTCAATCATCCTCCACATACTGTACTTAAGCATTCCTGTATTTTAAAAACAGATTGATGTCCACAATCTACATGTATTCCACCTCTGTCACCAACTGAAAATCTCTGTGAAAGTTAAATAATTTTTGAAAGCACATGCATGGATTTTGTATAATTGGAAACATACAAGTACACACGGGAAGGGGTTTAATATGTGGAAAAATATGTGAAGAATTGTGTGGTAGATAAAGATGTTCACATGTTGTGTCCTCAAAAATCAAAATACATACGCCTAGCATGTAGTTTTAGTGTATTTCAACAGATACAGTATGTGTACTTTGTACATTCCAAGTCAGTGAATACTTTTATTAGTGGTACATAACTATTTACGTGCACAGTCCATGCACATCTGACATGCAATCCAGTTAGCAGTTGTACCACAGTGCCCCTGCATTATCAAACCAAACGGGATATTATCCAGCAACCCAGCACATAGATTGCTATTCTAAATCCCTAGGAAGGGATGTTTTACCCCGCATCTTTAATTGGATTTGTCCGCCGTGATGACGGCATGGTTGGCTGCCTTTCGGGTTCAGCTTCCCCGCTTCAGTCATCCGTCGCTGGCTCGCCACGAACGTCAGGAAAGTGGTGCCCACGGCTAGCGAGTCGGTTGCTAAAATTATCGAGCCCAAATGAAACCGTGCATTAAATATACAAAATGTGCGCTTTCGTATGCGAACTTATTGCTTATCTTCTTACCTGTACAGTGTACTTGTCTTTCCATTGGAATTTGTTAGCATAGATCGTGGAATAATTCATAACTCTGTAAGCTCCGTCAAAGCAAAGTATATCAATAATTCATAGTACTGTCCATGGGCCCTTTTGTAATACACATCCAGTTTCTACAGTGAATGTTTTCTTTCCTTTCCTTAAATAAGCACGCATTCATGAATGTGTATGAACTTACTTGTATTTGCTTTTTGGAGATTCAAACTGAAGACATGCTGTAGCATATTGAATTCATATGTTGTGAGAACATGAATACATGAATTATAGCTGTCTGTCACATCACATAATTTTCATAACATCCCAGATAAATTTGTTCTCCCTCTGAAAATTAATTCAGGCTTTCTATTTCCAGTATATGCTTAATTTGCACTTTTTAAGTACTGTATAAGTGTACCAGCTTATTGAGTTGCAGTTTGTTTATTTGTTTTCATGAGTGAATGCATTAGACCTGTGTCATGTCAAATGATGTCATAACAAACAATAGAAATATAAAACTGTCATAAAAAATTCCTTGACAATATGAAGTCAAAGTTCACTTGAAACTGTCGGTGCACATACAAATTAATGTTACAGTTATGGTTTAAATGTACAATTTTTTTTCAGCACCTGTACATTCAGAGTATATCTGGTACATTTTATAAATTGTGTGGTACATAAAACTACATAATATGGGTTCATTTCATGTGTCTATGGCCCTGGTTACACCGACATAACCGTTCTGAGAACGGTCTCAGAACGCTTCCATTAATCATCTCGGAACGGGTTTGGACCTTCACTGGTGTGGTTACACCGCCGTCAGACGACCCGCCTCATGTTCAGTAGAGCAGCGGGTTACCACTGGCAACGATTAAACCACGCCCCTTCCTTGGTCAAATGTCTATCCGTACTTCCGGCCGACGCGGTTCGCGTGTATACTGATGTTTTGTAACTTCCTGTGCTGGACCGGTTTCGGAACGCTTGTGTGGTTACACCGCGTTCGAAACGGTCTGAGAACGGTCTCAGACTACCTCTGGAGGTGGTCCGACAAAAACGCTTTCGGAACGCTTTTGGACCACTTTTGGGTCGGTTGTTGTGGTTACACCGCGAGTGAACCGTTCTGAGACCGTTCTCAGAACGCTTTTGACTTTCGGTGTAACCGGGGTCTATTAGTACTGGACATTAGTTGCTACATGTGTGTCTGTGATACAGACCAAAATGCACATTTTTGTTTTCTCCAGGACATTTCAATGTGTCCAAAAACAAAATTATAATACAGCAACAATTTTATGTTGACAGTGAAGGTACCACACAGGAATTTACGGCTGTCCAGGCTTGTTACAATTGCACTTCTTGAAATGCACTTGGACACGTATGTAGCTTATTTCAGGTAGTCCCGCTTAATGTACTGAATGTATGAGTACACTACTAGAGCCTGCCCCATTAATGGAAAGAAAACACTTGATTACGACTCCATGTGGGCCAAGTAGGGTCATGTGACACGACGGGTTTGGGTTACTGGCGTTCTGAAATGTGACGCTTTATGAAGAATGATGACAAGTGACAATCCCTCAAGTAGTGTGCTTCAAGTTGTATCTGTTGGTTGTTAGTCTTGTGTCCAGGCACACTGACACTGTACTGTATAATTTGACTATTTATGAGTTACAGTCCTGGAAGTGACAATATTTGCAGACTCCAAATCATGTATGCTGCATATTTTTTTTTTCTCAACAAGCTCCACGTACATAATGTACAGGTGTGTAAATCATTTAATGATAGGCCTACTTTAGTGCTGTGGCATTTTGATTAAATCTTTGAAAATTGGTTATCCTACCTTTAGAACCGGGCAGTTTTAAGTTTACATTCAAACAATTATAATTGAAAGCATTTCTAAATATTTTATGAAGAAAAAGATGTTATTCCTTGAAGTTATAATGTCAACAACTTAACATGCTAATTGTATAGGCCTATAGGTTGTGGGAAGACAAGCCAAAACAGTAACTTCCGGTGTGAACTGTATCCCACACTCAATAGGCCAGGGAAAAAATTAAAATTTTCTTTTTGGGGGCTACTCTTCCTGTTTGGGTGCTTTCCAGATTTTCTTTTGTATTGAACTCTATGGCAATTTACGAGGGCTCTTTTACACATTTTGGGGACCCTTTTACCATTTTGGGGGCGAAATCACCCTGAGCCCCCATGTATTTTTTTCTCTGCAATAGGCCTACATTTCTGAAAGTGGATTGAAGAATATGGAGTGAGTTTATTTATGGTAAAAACTCACAGCCATTTTGAAAATTGCTTTTCATTGTGGAGTGAGTTCACAATCAACATGCAAATAGTGTAAGAGGCTGCACTGACCTACTTTTAAAAATTCACAGTCTATTTAGGGGTCACCCGTGGGAGGAACCTTCTTCTCGAACTGCCTTGAACCTGATTATGAGAGAGAGAAGTACATTGCATTTACAGTACAAGCCATAATCGGGCCTTGTTTATGGGGAGTTGCATTGATGCTGTACTCCATAAGGTAGACACTACTGATAATGTGGCAAGATTTTTTTCTGAGTTTACCCACCTACATGTAAGTACGGTACATACACGTACAATTGTGTATGGGTGGCATGTGGCATTAAACGTTTGTCACCAACGCTTGTTGTGGTGTGTGAGCTGATACATGGACTCAACATCCGCGATTTTTATCATCGCACTCTCTGAAATCTGATGTTAAGACGAAAACATAGGCCTACATCACGTACATGTTGTATGTTGTCTCCATAATGGCCGACTGACTGACAGATACCATAGTGTCTGCTGTCAAATTCTTGCAAGTCATGACACAGTTTGTCACTTGGCCTCATCCTGACTGCTTTATAAACAATAAAAAAATTCATGCAAAGTCATTTGACGTACATACTGTGATGCTAGAATTGTCACTGACTGTGCAGACTGTGTACATGCAAAATCAAATGAATGTCTGTGAAGGAGACTAGTAAAAACCTTAGAGGAGATGTAACACAGGTTATTGGAGTTTTGTTACAGCAGGCAAGATTATGTTTTATCTTTATCCAGAACTTGAGATATTAGATTTTGCCAGAAGAGGACTAGTTACACTTACATGTATAAGCATAGTACTGTATGATCCAGTATAGTTTTGTTAATTATCTGTGAATAAACAAGGACTGGAGGATAGGAAAGGTACATGTCACCAGCTTTGCTTACATCTGATCCATAAAAAGAGACTTTATGTACCGTGTAGGTAAATTCAATGTTGAATCTTACAGTACACTGTACTTGCAGATTGTGTACATTTTTACGGAATGTGGTAATTATTGGAATTAGTTCTAATTTAACAATATATCTAGAAACATTTTAAAGAAATGGTAATGATTTTGACCGGACAAACTGTACTCTCTAGTGAACATGGTACAGTATTGCATCAAGATACAAAATACACTCAAACGGTCCTACAAAATAATACTGAACGTACACATGTAAAACAGTAAAAGTGTCCCTAGTAGAAAGATGTATATTGCTCTCTTCGAAATTGGTTAGGTGTCCTTTATTATAGCCAGGGTGTCTCTTCTGTACAGGTGACAATATTACACAAGTGTAAACTGCATTTGAGATACAGGACTCGGGACTGAATATACATGTACTGCAGGGGAAGGGGTGTATCATTGGTCCAGAAAAGAAACACTTTTGTTTGCCAAGTTCAAAGATTTTCAGAGACATTTATGTACAATGATGTCATCATTGATGACAATAACAGGGTCTAATCCAATAATCCATATTAATCTTCTTAGCAGAACAATACTCTCTCAGGAAGAACTGCAATCTAAGTCCTGCATCTAGAGAACTGAATGGTCTTGTCTTTTGTTAAATTTGGATAGAAATCTATTAAAGGAAAGTAGCAGGATTGGAAGTGGTCCTTACTTTTGGATAAAGCTAATCTAGGCTCAATTACATTGTTCAAGGTTTCGATTTCTGCTGTGTGTATGTTTAAATAAACACCATCAATTCACACTATGATACATTTTTGGTGTAGATTTGTGAACCAAATTTCTGAAATCGTAATTTGATGTGTTCGATTTATTTCAATGATTTCTATACGTTTTGGGTTGTCAGGTGTAAGTGAAAATTCCCACTCTGAAGCTTTGATGCTCTGTCATTTAATTCAACATGTTATACATGTAGGCCTACTTGACAAATTTGTATTGTGATGAGCATGCTGAAAATTGACACCCATTGCATTCGAGCACATCTACCTTTCCATAATAGATAAAAGCATGTCCTCATGCATACAATGCAGTGTATGGTGTACTTTGTACCACGTTATCAATTACTCGTATGTTTACATAATATCAGTGAACTTGCAATTAAGTCGATACTAGCCTGTCAAATCCCATAGGCCCACACGTTACGCACATCACGGCAGCTGTGCACAAGTTGGCAGTCTTGTAATTGTATTAATTTGCCCCAATGGTGTATTGCCGTCAATGCGTCCTGAAGTCTCTGCCCTTTTCAGAAAGCTTTTTATTGGATTGTCAATATCCAATAAATTCTTGGCTAGAATAATCTCACTAAACTGTGTGGTAACGTCTTCCCGAGCTGCAACTTGATTAGGATGGACCTTGCAAATTTGCTTGAATGAGCTTCGCAAATAACCATTTTCTGTAGAATGTGCGTTGATGCACTCTAAGTTTTCGTTACTGTCAAGTGTCAACAGAATGTTTTTGATTGACAATGACAAAAAAACTGTAGAAGCTTGGTATCCTAAAATAATCTTGATGGCATGATAAGTACAAGTGAAGGTATAAACTACACTCACTCTTGTCATTCCTGGTGACAAGTGCGATTGTCAAGTGAGTTCTTTTCAGGGCTATCGTATCTCAAAGAAATTATTGGTTTTAGTTTGTGAGCTCCTACTATTACTAGTCTTTTTTTTCTTGACTGTCCCTCTCACGGCAAGATGAGTACAAGTATAGCTTTAAACTTCAATTTTTCAGGCCTTAATCTCATCAGAGATAAGGCCAATGAAACTTGATTATTAGTTTCCCGTCATCCGCCCTCGTTATGATATTTGGGCCGCATTAGTGGCCAAAAATTAAAAAATAGTTCTTCATTTTGAAAAATTCTTTCCCAGCCTCACCTTTTCAGTTGATTTTGGAAGTTTTGGTAGGAAACGAGTCTAAGAAATGAGTTTAAAAATAGACCCAATATTGTTCATATTTCGTTTCAAGATTGCCTGTAGGTTCATAATGCATCAAAAGGGTTCCATTGTACATGTTTTGGGTTGGAAACTGGAAATGTACAAATGGAATGAACAAAAAAGCATTTAAGTGCTTGTAAAAAAAGTTAAAATAATGAAATCCTGCATTTAATGAATAATGAATAATGAAATAGTTCCCTCTTTATGGGCTGAAAAAAATGTGACGGGAAAGTAATAATCAAGTTTCATAGGCCTAATGGTAGCATGGGGAATCCTGTAGCTCAAATGTTTTTAGACTGGAACCATGTACATAGCCTTTAAAATGCACCCATTCACCTAAAAGAACCCCCCCACCCCAAAAAAGAGCCGCATGAATCATTGAGCAGGCCAAAACAAACTCATATACTGCCTGTTTATTAAGTAACAGCATCTCTCAACTTATACAATAGAAAAAGAAGAAAAGAAGGCCCCCAAAAAAAAATAAATAAATAAAATAAAAGAAATAAATAAAAATAATAATAATAAATAAATAAATAAGATAAAAATAAAAATAAAAAAATAAATAAATAAATAAATTAAAAAAAATAAATAAAATGAATAAATAAAAAAAAAAAAACGAGAAATAAATGAAATCATCTGACCTGGATGAACAGCTGATACACAAAAACAGCTGCTTGACTTGGGATGATGTGTTTGTCCCGCTGTCAAATTGTTTTGATAGCAACTGCTGGCCATTCACCATGATTTTGCTGTTGACCTCAAGTCTTGCTGAGAAGCCAAACCTTGTAAAAAAAAAGGATGTCTTTATTTGTTCAAATTTGACCCCATTTTAAAGTCATACATGTAGATGATCAGTAGTTATTCTTTTCATACAGTACGACATACATGCATGGCTCAAGTTAACCAGGGAGATACAGTGTAAAATACAACTCTGACACATGTAACCTGACTGAAAAACATTGTGTTGATTTGTTATAAAACATATTACTCAGGGAAGTGTTCACAATTCCTTGGTGTACCATTTATCAGTGGCATAATGAACAAAAACTTTTTAGGGGAGAAAATTTAGGGGAAGGGATTAGAGATTCCTGTATTGGAAGTTGGTCCCTGGACACTTTATGCTGAATATTTCTGAATATTTCGCAGTGGTTTTATTTTTGCAAATTTGGTAAAAAAAAAAAATAAAAAATCACAAACTTGTTCACTTCATCTGTACAATATGAATGCGAATAAAATTAAATCGCAAAAGTAAACTCTTGAATTCCCCGTTTTGAAGCAAAATCATGAAAATATTTACGCGAAATATATGGTGTATTAATTGTTTGTAGTTTGTTGGCTTGTAACAAGTTTATGGTGATTACAGGTCTACTCATAAAATTTGCTTTTAAAAGAAATTGTTACAATCACCGTTGTAGCACTATTCCTCATTTGAATTTTATTGAGGAAAGCAGAGTTTCCATGTCCCCTGTTCCCCATCTGCATGCCTGCTGTACCATACGATGCACTGTACAAAATCAAGGTAACAATTTGATGATGCAAAGGGGGCAAGCGGGAATAATAGAACTTAATTAATTATTCAAAGAATCTTGTATGCACCATCAAGGAAGGTGGAATCCTCCGTGAGGGACTATCTTTTAATTTCCCCTCCATAATTATTGCCGTTTAATGGCTCCCTGTGAGAATCTAGATCCCATCAAAACAATGCCAGGTTAATTTGAGCAGTTGTATGCATGTGCACAAATCCCAGCACATTCCTAAGATGCCAATCATTCAATCATTGATGCACATTACTAGCGGTGTGTAGCGAGTGATCACATGCTCGTCAACTTGTTTGTATCTTGCAAATTTCTCATTACTAAAGGGGCGTTTCCACTATCACGATTCGCGCCACGATTGAAATTGTGGTCGAAATCGTGGAATAATCATGGTGATATTATCAGATTTTATCAAAATTATCAAATTTTGGATGGTTAGAATTGTCTATGATCACCACAATTAATTGTCAGTCGTCATCATTACATAAGATCGTAACAATTACATCTAAACATGCTTATAAATTGGGATGATCAGGATCAACCTTGGACAACACCTTGCCCCTATACTGAACAAGATTGTATATGATTCCAAAAAGCGATCTACACTTGAAGAGGGTACATCTAGCAAATTTGTGGAGCCTTTAATAAATGCCACCTAAGGGTATCAAATTGTGACATTTTAGAGTATATAGAAAAATTCCATGATCAGCTTAATGACCAATTGTGGCGATAGTATGGATCGCACAACAGTGAGAACGAGGCATTACAGATCTGTTTTTCAAAATGGCATTATTTTTTACAAATCAATATTGGAACCATTGGATTTTTTTTTTCCTTTAATGAGTAATTTAACTATGTGTTGGCTACAGTCACTTGTCAGAGAGGGTGGGAATTCCATATCCTGCATACATGTAGAAAAGAAGAATCACTCCACTTCATGACACATCACTCAGTATAAAAAAAAGGACCGCCGCCCCTAAAAAAAAAAACCAACACATTTTATTATGTTCTCAAATTCACTCCCGTAAGTAACCCTTTGGAAAACAAAATGGCGAGGCTAAATCATTGAGTACGGTAATAGATTATTTCTGCTTCGTCAAATTGGACCTTGCTCCTCGCAAGCGTGCCAACATTGCCTGAGCTAAGCCTCATCGAGCCACGTTGATTCTGCATAAATTTGGAAAATTGCTCATTTTTGGAGGCCTGCATATGAAAATCTCGTTAGTCTAGCCGAATGAGCTGTACAGTTGAAAATTGCCAGGTGCATCTGTACATCCAAGCACTGTACATTATACACTGTATCTTATTTACAAATTACTACATTTTGTCTTCTTTTAAATTGCAGTCTTTGCTCACACACACGGGGGATATTTCCGTACATATACTTCAAATTTTCTGTACCCACACTGTATGCCGCACACATGCTACAAAACACTGTTAAATGTTTGTTAATTCTTGTAAAGAAGAGCTAAGAAATAATGCAAGGCTGTTGCAAGTGTTTTATAGCAGGTACCTAAATAACTACAACAGATTTTGTACAGTACATTTGAATATTTTGCTGTGGTTTTATTATAACAAATTTTGTGACTACAGTAACTACACAACTACAAGCATTTTCACTTCCTACAGTAATATGAAGTTTCAAAATTTATGAAACACAATATCGTTATTATAGTAGAATTGCATAAATATATTCTGTAGTGAATGCAGGATGTATAAAACCTGCAGTGTTTTGGTGTAAGGTTGTTGATTGTGTTTTCATTGAGCCTTTTTAATAAGAAAATAGGAATATATTAAAGACCAATTTGTATCTTTTAGGATAGATTATATTAGTAAAGTTTGTAATGCACGAAATGTACATGAAATAAACTGTAGCAAAATTACATGAAAGTATGAAACAATGCACCAAATTAATATTATAATATTAAACCGTATAGTACTTTTTATTAACCTTTGCAAGTTTACGACTGACAAACCTACTAGCAGTAGCAATCTGATTATGAATTCATAGCAGTCCATTATTTCTCTCTGCTTCTTTTGAAATAATTATACCGATGCACTTTAGTCATAATTTCATTATGCAAAAGGCTACATCCAGTGTTTAAGAGGCATTAATACGCATTATGCATGTTTCGGTGGCCCAGCCAGCCATTCTGCTGCTTTGAGGGGCCGACACAGTCTAGCATTTAGACCCCACATCTGGGTGAACTATAGATGATTAGAAGTGCTGTATTCAAAACCGCGAACATGCAGTTATCTGCCAGATTTAAACTTACAGGCCAGCATAATGGTGGACATGCATTACTGCCCAGAGTAGGCCCTTCTTGTAAACAACATTCAGGTAGTTGTGAATAGCTCTGGTACTGTATCGTTTTGGTTGTTTCCAAAACCAGTAACCTATTATGAAAACCGGGCAGTTCCAGTTAACCTAAAAACAATATTTAATTTGAAACTCTTCCTCTGAAACAGAAAATTTTTATTCCCTGAGATACATGTAACTATGCCAACATACTAGCATTCAAGGTAAAATCATATTGTCTTGCCTGCGTAGCGGAGCGAGACATAGGTATCACTATTTCCAATGTCGGTGTAGGCGTCGGCGTGGGCGTCGGCGTAGTCGTCAACAATTGTGTTGTACGCACAATAACTTTTGATAGCGCATAGCTTCGAGGTGGGATCACCAAATTCATCCAGAGGTCCATCTCTTGAAGGCACAGGTCCAAGTTCGAATATGAGTCGAATTTGAATAAGGTCAAAGGTCAATGAACTTTCCATGACTGGCACTGTGCTATTGTTGTACACACAATAACTTTCTATAGCTTCGAGGTGGGATCAGCAAATTCATGTACGCAGAGGTCGCCATCTCTTGAAGGTGCAGATCAAGCTCGAATATGAGTCGAATTTGAAATAAGGACAAAGGTCAATGAACATTCCATGACTGCTGCGTAGTCGAGT
>JZLH01S0011590.1:2426-14182 GCA_001188425.1 Eucidaris tribuloides
AAATAGAGAGAGATAATTCAAGAGTGGCGGCCTAAACGGCGTTTTGGCGTTTTTGCCTTTTTTCAATGACCTTATTAAAAAATCATCATAACGCTTCCGGGGATTTTCAGTCAATATTGTCACAAGGACAGAAGAGTAGCGGTGTGCATGTATTTCAACGTGAAAATTGGCTCGCGTAATACCCACTGACTCCAAATTTTCGGCTGCAGCAGAGGTTTCAAAGTGTTATAAATTGATTACAACTTATTTCTAACATAACCAAATCTAGGCTATGGTGCCCGTAAAATGCATCAATTCCGAATTTGGCCTTTTTTCACTGAATTTGGCCGGTAATTTGGCCTAATTTGGCCGTTTGAGAATCGAAAAACCTGGCAACCCTGGTCACTGCACATTTTACCGGCGTAAATTAGCGGCGTCGATTGACTATTTATTAATCTTCAGACATGGCTGCGTTACTCGTTGCATGTGGGACGGTTCTAGCCGTTTTCTTCGTTATTTTATGTGCAGCTGTCATCTTTGTTGCCCGGAAATACAACCTAGTATACCAATATTTCCATCCGGTAAGAAATTGTGTGATATTTTGGTACGATTCCCAGTCTATTTTATTGGCGAAGCTTGTTTATCATTGTCAGATAGTCGTTCGCATTTCCATTTGTCTTTGACCGAAAAATGAAAATAAGTCTTGATCTTCAATTTTGGGTATTGTTGTCCCTAGTTCCACATTCTGCATGTGACTTCTCTTGAATAATAAGCCATTGTTATACCATTCATTGACGTGTTAAAAGGCAAAAATTATGGTAGAGAATAACAAAAAAATACTTTTAATTTAGTGGTAGATCTAGTCGGCCTTTTTTGTCTCGTCATTGAGCCGGTTCGGCTGCATGACAGTTCCGCGATGGATCAGCTGTATCCGTGCACACAATAGAGTACAGTCACAGAGCGAAAGGTCACGCCGGTAGAGTCGGCCTTTTGTTATGCCATCACGTGCATGATGTTCATTGTTATTGTCGTTGAATTGTCGGTCATTGACAGTTGTGTTGTCTTTGTTTGTCTTCCGGAAATTTCAGTGAGTGTGTCACTGTCAGCAGGGTGGTCAGTGGGGAGTTGAGTAACCGGACACCTAATTTTTGAATTTTTTTCTGGATATGTTACCAAAAACGTAATTTTCAAATGATCAATATCAGTATTTTCATAAGAAATCAAGATTTACGGGAAGAAAAATGAATGCTGCGTACCCGTGTTCTGTTTGCAACTTTGCCATGCGCGATAGTTCCCCGACGCGTACTGCGCCGTTCTAACGCGCGGTGTGCGGGTACTCAACCCGTCCGGAAATACAACCTCTCATGATTACTGGACACTCTTTATTTTTGAGAAAAAATATTTTTAAATAGATCTAACGTTACTCGTTAGGCTAAGTTAGGGATCTGACATTAGACCGATGAGGTAATATCTGTCGCCTTTTTGTTCGGGGGCTTCTTATTTTTGTTAAAAATGAATAGCCCCCGAACAAAAAGGTGATGGTCTAGTCTAATGTTAGATCTAACACAGTGATTTGTAGAATTTATTGATCTATTCTGACTGGGGGGGGGGGTATAATTTTTTTTTTTGGGGGGGGGGGGTCTTAATTGTTGAATATCCCACCATTTTGTGAGCTCACGAGTTCTGCGGTTTATTCCATCAGCGCACATATTCTTATTGAAATGCATACTGTCCTCTACATGTCTGTGATTAGCACTCTCATGAAATGGTGGGGTTCTAGTACATGTAGTTGTTCCGAGGGGAGTTACTTTTGTTTTGAGGTTTTGTTTTTTTCCAGAGACCCTACGGTAATTTACAGGAGCTCTTTTACACATTATGGGGGCTCGACTTGGTCATATTGGGGGCAAAATCTCCCTGCGCCCCCATGTATTTTTTTCTGATTTGACTCAGTAAAACTTCGATCTAACGTTAATTGATTTCTACAAAGCCACATTCCAGGGGGGAAGGGCAGTGAAGGGGGCACTCAAATATCCAAATCACAAATGGCTTACTTTTCACAGAAAAACCTCAGAGTCAGAAATTGGTCGGTCTTTCAAGATAAATCTATAGACAAGGCTTCCTTTTCCAAGATTTGGCTTTCTTTTTGGCAGGGAATCTTTTTTTTTTTTGCAGGCAAAAATGTTTCTTGGCATTGTGGGACCCCTGCCCCCCTCCCTTCTGTCAGACTCACATGCAGTTTTGCTTGTATTTTGGCAGACTATTTTGTTTGTTGAGGGGGGGGTCAGTTTGGTGTTACATTAGCCCCTTGAAAATGAGTAAGGGTTTTTCGCAGTGGGCCTCACTCCCATGTCGAAAAATAATGCGAGTACACGCCCCCACCCTCCCCGGGCCACTTTCAATTGGTAAACCTTTCCTACTGGAATTGCAATAGACCTCTGCTAATGTAGATCCTTTCTTTGCCAAACTTTGGCCTACAAAGACCGTAAATTTTGAGAGTGACCCCAAAATGTAGGATACGGAGCTCTTGTCCTGAAGGCATATCGTGATGATTCATAGTGCAAAATAGTGTTGCACGACTAAGTCGCCAAAAGTCGGAGTCGTAACTATCGTCAAGGAGTCGCGACTTGGACTTGAGAAATGCAAGAATCGACTCCATGTAATCACGTACGTATGCCATATAAACTAGTCAAAACATCAATGACAATGTGTGGGACTATGGCACGAAGTCAGATTTTTTAATGATCGTTATCACAGTTGAAAGTTGAATTTACTGAAATCATTGAAGGAAGACAATGAACAGTCATTGTATAGGCTGTAGTGTGCTTACTTTTACCTATTGATCATGCCGATAGAACTGAAAGCCAAGAGTCGGCAAAAAGTCGGAGTCGCCACTTTTGATCGGCGACTAGTCGACTCCCGAAAATTCTGGAGTCGTGCAACACATCATAAGGGATTCATTTCTGCCACAAAATGATAGATAAATGATTGGTAATTCTGTTCAATTTTTACGTCTTTTGGCTCAGTTTTTAATACAGGGCAAGTCCAAGATAATGCGCGCGTTACGTATGGGACATTCAGAGATTTTAACCATCTAAAATATAATGTTAAGTTGTTTGAATGCTTTTAGTTTATCATTTATATGCATGGTATCTAGGGGAAGAATAATCATATGAAGGATGGTGACATTTGACCTTGGCAATAATATTTTACATACAAAAATGTGTCGCGTTACGTATGGGACCACAAAAAATGATGTTTTTTCAAAAAAAAAATTGAGTTGAAAACTCTCTGAAAGTATTTCAGTCAGCAACTTCAAATCCAGTGTGGTAAAAGGTGCAATATTCAAGATTACTTGCGCAAAGTTTCATTTCATAAATAAAAGTACTTTTCATATAGGCACTACTCAATGTCGGAAAAGACATGTTACGTATGGGACAGTTACGTATGGGAACTATTTTTTGTCCGCCCCATTGATTATGTGGAGGATATCAATATTTAGGTTCTTTGGGCCAAATTTTTTATGGTTTATGGAATTAAATGAAAACTTACTCTAACAAGCCACTTGTCCAGGGTATACTCTAAGGTTATCAGGTAAGAATATTGAGTATCCTTCAACCAACTATGGGGTCATATTAGCCGTTTCACAGCTGATGGGTGGTATACTTCAGGGATTCCAACTCTCTGGTTTGATCGGCAAAGTTATTTTTGAGGTTTCTAATATGGATGAGATGTAGTACAGATAAACATGCATCTATAATAGTCACAAATTGCAATTTTCCTTAAATTTGTGCAAAAGGGGAACAAAAATTTACATAAACTTATTCAGTATCCCAACTGTAGTCCCACATGTACATTTCGTGTATGGTATGCCTGTTTATCGTAGAGGCGATGTTGAAGAGCAAAATTTAGGGTAGAATTGATTGATCCTATTGTTTCTCCATTACCCATATCAAAAATCACGAATCTAATAATTTGAGATAGAGTCAGTTTATGAACGTTTTTGGTTTCTCCATTCACTGTGTGTTAAAATGTCCTACGTAACACAATGTCCCATACGTACTAATTTTTTCATTGTCTTATATAAATAAAGTCTAAATTAAATTTTCAAGCTTAATAGGGCATTGTACTTTCAAAATGAATTAAATTAGAACATCCCCAAAGTTTCATTGTCAATAGTCTCAATTCTACGAAAAACTTAAAAATCATCCTAAATTTTGTTAGCGTATGGGACATCTCATGCTTGGACGGCACCTAATTTGCATAATTAATTGATTAATCGCCCAACTTTTCTATGCACAATAACAAGATGATAAAGGGTCATGTCATATATAAATTGAATATTAGATGTTCTCCATGATTTAATAGGATTTTTTTCAATTGTCCCATACGTAACGCTGAGTTTTACATTCATGCAAATTAACCCCTTGGAATTTGCATAAATTTGCATAATATGACATTGAATTCTACAGAATTAAAAACTTTAACTCTTCAGCTTCACAATGGTATTGAATATTTCTTTATTAGATCAAGATGAAATTTTGACATCTGAGGTTACGTTATCTTGGACTTGCCCAACAAATTAACATAAAAAGTCGACTATTGCGTTCCGAGGAGTCGCGACTCTGTGCAGGTAGTCGCGACTACGACTTTTCGCGACTTAGTCGTGCAACACTATGCAACACTAGTGCAAAAGAATTGAGGCTCTTCAGCAATCATGACTAACAAGATATCTAGAGCTAGATCTACATTTACTGCAAATTTCACAATCTGTAGGGGCAGCTACAGTATGACAGTTTAACCAAGTTTAATCATGTCATATTGGTTCATAGGTCAAGCATCTTGGAGTTCCAACAATTCTAAAAAGATCAATTTTTATCAGCAGATCCCTTCAAGTGTTTATTTTGCAGTGTTCTTGATAACAAGTCAAGATAACAACATGATGTGTGAGAACTTGGACATTGCCCATGGATCCAAAAGGCAGTACATGTAGGCCTACTGTTTGGGCACTGTGATTGCAGGGAGGGGGTCTAGGGGTTTCCCCCTCCCCATGTTTACCTCAGTGATGCATGTGTACATGTATGTAGGCCTACATATGCCTACTGATACCTTTTGTAGATGGGGTGACAAAAGTCACAAAAAGTTGGCTGTTTGGTTTTGGTTTGGTTTTATTGCAATCTTGTATTGTACATGTAGATGGGAAGTCAGATTTTGTTTATCCAAATATCATCATATGAACTACTATGTGGGCATACATGTACACTGGGTGGGTCCACTCCCACTATTAAAAGAGGTATCATACTATAAAATGATTAAGACATATGATCATCATATGTTTTTTTCAATGAACTATATGGGCCTTCTTTAATTGGCATTAATTGTGGCCCATTACTGGTCATGCCCCTCACATATCTCCATAGCCTATAAGAGATGAGACAATACTAGATAAACATGTAGTGATTTGAGGATAAACTTCAACCATGTAATTACGACTGTGAATAGTTAACCTGTGACTTGTATTATCTTAGCCTTATCATGAAAGTACTTACTTTGTACATGTATCTAGTCTACTGTTTAGAAGTCCTTGAAATATTTGTAGTTTTGTCCCCGTTTTTCAAACCTATAGTTAGGAGAGACTAATCAAACAAGATGGTTGGCGGGGCTTGGGTCACTTGGGTGTATGGAAAATAGGGGTGGCGAAATTTGATCTGAACCTCATTCGATTATCGTGGAGAGAACATCGTCGATAACACGATTTATCGATTTATCGCCCGAGTTGAAAAACAGATTTGTGATGAAGAAGATAAATCTATTTAAGGCTGAACTTGCAGCCGTGTAGGGCTGTTATCAAAATGTAGTCAGAACAACATTGCTTTCTGTAGACCCTCTAGATCACTAAGATCAGGAGATTCATTGTGCTGATTATTTACATTTTTGGTGGGCAGCGTGTTGATAGAGGAGTTATGATTGTTGATAGTTACTAAATGCTCTACCGCTTTCAATACCACAAGTTTGATAGCTGAAGAGAATGGAAGTGTCTCTTCTGTCCCCCAACTCCCTGTCTACAGACAGTAGCACTCGTGTGCAGAGTATTCATTCATACCTGTAGCTACAGATTTTTTGGTCCCTCCCATTACAGTACATGCATTTACCCCATTAGGTTTTCATAATCGATGATATTTTTGGTCATATCGTGCCACTGGCGATATTTTGAAACTATTATGAGATCATAATCGTGTAGACGATATTTTTTCAACATCATGTAATTTCGATATTATCTAGCATCGGCCAGCCCTAATGGAAAATGTGTGTTATATGTACATGATTAATACCAGTATCAAATTTGTCTGTAGAGTCAAAATGTCAAACTTGATAGCGTATTAGTCTGGCTCAGTTTTCAACTAGCACTAGGTTATAGTCTACATCCACCAGAACTGAATTGAAATGACGTACATGTACATGTACAGTGTGGTTACATGTACATGTATGTCAATTTAATTAAACTGTGTGCTCAAAAGTTCATAGGATTTTCAAATTGCCTAAAAACCTGGTATTTAGTCAGTAGGCCTACCATAATTACAATTTGCATATGTACAGTATATACATGCACTTGATATAATTCAATACTTTTATATTTTAAATTAATCTCATATGTGCAAATTTAAAATTGCCTTTACTGGTGGAATGTTACAAATTTAGGATTGATTAGTAAATCTGAATAGTTCTCATTATTGTATAATTTGTACAACATCACAGACACCCAAAGTAGACTGCAATCTCTTGTCTTGCTAAATCAACATTTGGTATTTCCTCACCACAACCCCTCCCCCTCCCACTCCTGTTTTTGCTCCTCCTCCTCCCTCCCCTACAGTGTATATGTAAACTCCTCCCTCTCCTCCCCTCCTCTTCCTCCTGCCCTCCCCTTCCTCCCCTCCATTTCCGGTTCCATGACATTTGCTCCGGCGACAATTGCTCCGACGATTATTTCATGCACTAACCCTGAACTAAACCCTAACCCTGACCCTAACCCTGACCCTAACCCTAGCCCTAATCCTAACCCTAACCTTATTCTGAACTAGAAAGTCAATGGCAACCCTAACCCTAACTCTTTGTCTTCTGAGATATTGTCACCGGAGCAATTGTCGCCGGAGCAAATGTCGGGTCACCCCTTTTCTCTCCCTCCCTTCCTCCTGCCTTTCCTCCCTCCCTGTCCTCCTCCTGTCCTCCTCCCCTCCCTTCCCCTCCCTCCTTTCTCCGTCCCTCCCTCCTTCCTCCCCCCTTCCTCCCCTCCCTTCCTCCCTCCCTAATTCCTCCCCTCCCTTTTCTCTCCCTTCCCCCTTCCTCCTCCTCCTCCCTTCCTTCCTCCTTCCCTCCTTTCCCTCCCCTATCCTCCCCATTTCTTCCTTCCGCCCTTTCCTCCCCCTTTCCCTTCCTCCCTTCCATCCTTCTTCCCCTCCCTTCCTCCCTCCCTTCTCCCTCTCCCCTTCCTCCTCCCTCCCTTCTTGCTACCTCTCTCTCCTCCTCCGCCCTTCCCTCCGATCCTCCCCTCCCTCATCCCTCCTACCTCCATCCTCCTCTTCCCTCCCCTCCTCCATCCTCCTCCCTCCATCCTCCCCTCCCCGCCATCCTCCCTGCCCTCATCCTCCCCTCCCCTCATACCTCCCTCTTCCATCGCCTCCCTTCCCTCCAACCTCCCTCCCCTCAACCTCCCCTCCTCTCCGTCCCCCCTCCAACTCCCTCCCTCCCTCCTTCCCTCTCTCTTCCTCCCTTTACTTCCTCTCCTCCTCTCCCCCCTCCGATCTCCCCTTCTCCGTTCTCCCCTTCCCTCCCTCCCCTCCACCCTCCCTCCCTCATACCAGGGTTGGCCCCTTTCCGAGGAAACCTGTACTTTCCACCGCGGGACATTACTGCATAGTGGGCCGAAATACTGGGAATACTGGGAATACCGGGAATACCCGGTACCTGGGAAATCTGGGAAATCATGGGCAATCTAGCCGTGTACTCTTGCAAGTTGTACAAAGCAACTATGAAGGCATTAAATGACTTCTTTTGCTCTTTCTTCACAAACCTCGAATGCATAATTGAGCATGAAAGACTCTGAAAAACCTCTTTCAATTTTGAAACTATCCTCGTTTATTTCACATTCTGTCCATTATACAGTTTCACTGTCATTATTCAGCGTTAATTTGGCGCCGTGACAGCCCTCATTTGCTGCATATACAGGCTGTCAAATCAAATCTGTCAATGGCTGGCTATTTAAGTTCTGAATTTATGGAGCAATTCATGAATCTTGCACAGACTGATTTAAAAAATTTCTGAACTACATGTAAAAAGCACGTGTTTCTATTTCCTACTTTCTAAATATTGGATTTCGCCCTGTGTAGATAATTTTATGAGTCCTTGTTCCCCCCTCACTTGAGTTAGTTTTTGTCGTATTTTGTTTGAATCACAATTAAATCTGAACAACGGATCTACATTTTTGAGTTTATTACTCTTCAGATATAACTTTTTATGATTTCCAGTTTTTCCGGTATTTCCCGTTTTTTCAAAAATAGCAGCGAACGGTAATACCGATATACCACCCGGATTAGCGCCCTACCCCCGGTATTTATCGGCAAACTCTCTTTCATCCCTCCTCCTCATTCCTCCCTCCTCCATCCTGCCTCCCCCCTCTCTCCCTTCCTCCTTCTCCCTCTCTCTCGCCCTCCACTCCTCCTATCTGTCCCCCTCCCTCCTCCTCCCCTTCCTCTTCCTCCTCTCTCCCCTCATCCCCTCCCTCATCTGTTCCTCCTCTTTCTCCCATTCCTTCGTCTCCTCCCCTCTCGCCCCTCACTCCCCTCCTCCCCCTTCTCCTCTCCTCCCCTTTCTTTTATCCTCTCCACTCCTCCCCTCCTCTTCCTTCACTCCCCTCTCCCCTCTCCCCTCCTCCCCCATCTCCTCCCCCAGTAACGATATAAATGATTGATTTTTAACTGGGTGCATACCCTTGTTATTTTTCTCCTACAGGCTGATACCAAGAGTAAACGTAATGGTGGGGAGTTGGTGGCCGAGGTGCTGAAGGCCCATGGAGTCAAATTTTTATTCACACTATGCGGCGGCCACATATCTCCCGTCAATGTCGCAGCCGACAACCTTGGGATTCGAATAGTAGACACTAGACATGAGGTAATGTATTGAATGGAGCTCTCACTGGCGTGAAATACTGTATAAACAACAATTGTACAATCATGAAGAAAATGTTTCTTCTGAGATACCTGTAGAAAAGTTAGTACCATTTTCTTGACAAAAACAAATGGGTTCAGCAATACCAACATCCCCCCTCCCAAAAAGAAAAAGAAAAAAAAGAAACAAAGTGTTAAGTATTAAAGTGCAAGTTTAGTTTTGGCAATTTTTTTTTTTAATTTGAAAGCTTTATGCCCAAAGGTCATTTCACACCAATAACAGATTCTGAATGTATTTCGCTTTTTTGTTTTTTGAATGAAAAGTCTTGAGGTTTTTTTACTATATATTTTACCGTGTAGCATCCAAAGCGTTAATAATGTGAAAGGTAATCTGAATTATACCTTGAGCAGCAGAAAGGTCAGACTCTGATCAGGTAATTCTGGCTGTAATTTTCTTGTAAAAAAAGGTCCAAAATACATGTACATGTAGTATGGTCACGACTGACCCAGAAAAAAAAAATCCTGGATACACCCCTGTAAATTTTGTCAAGAGATATTAAAGGTATTGGCTAACATTTACCACAGTTAAAACAAATCTAAGCTTCATGAATCCCCATGCTACCAGTGTCTTTGATAAGGTCTGAAAATGAAGCCCTGAAAAAATTGTATTTCAAAATGATTATTTAGTGCTTTAAAAAAGTGAAAATCGTAAGTTGACAAGATTCACTTGCCCATTTCCTCCCACAGACTTTCTGTGTGTACACCTACATGTAGGCTTATTTTCTACTCGCCCCGAGTTTAAATTAATTATTCATGCATAACTTGCCATTGGCAATGATTTGTCACTTACAATAAGACAGTCTTCATTAATACCTATTTTCAAAAAGGCATTGAAAACCCATCTTTTTAGCAGTTTGTAGTTTTAAGATTACATAGTTGTATACAATTGTAAGCACTTTGGGCCTAATGGGAAAAGCGCAGTATAAGTGATAATAATAATAATAATAATAATAATAATTGGCAGTGTAACTTTCCAAACTTTTGTATTCTAGGCACCTGTTTATTTGTCCATTTGAACACTACTATGTAGCTCAGATATCAAAGTTTGACAAATTTTTAAATTGAAGCTCTGCAATGTTAGCCTATCACTTTAACCTCCCCGGACACTTTAAATCTTTTAAAAATTTGGGAAGATTTGCTTTTCCTGCCAACTATCATGCAAGCCTACTAATGATGAAAAGCTGCACAAAAAACATGTTGAAATCCTTTATGGTGTACATTGTGAAATGTAACAACCACCCAACTTCCTGAACTACTTAAGGCCATCTGGACATGTGTGTTAATTGTTATCTAACAAATGTAGACCATGCGGAACATGCGTGAATGCAACAGATGCAATCTTAATCCCACAGGAAATTGGTAAACCGGGCAATTGAATGAATGAATGATCATTGAAGTTGATTAGGTTGCAATGGTTTTCCTTCTTACAGAGACTGTCCTGGAGGAGATACACAACCATACACAGCCAGTGGAAAATCCACTTCACTATGTGTACAGGGTTGGTCGGTTTGTATCGAGTTGACTGACTTGAGTCGCATTTAAATTCAGGGATTTTCATCTCACCATAGCTGAGCTGAAATGCTCAAGTATTTAAAGCCACTGGCTAACATTTCTTACAATTAAAAAATTGTGAGCTACATAATCCTCCACACTCCAAGACTGTCTTTGATAAGGTCTGAAAATGCAAGACTTCCTGAAAAAATTGTATTTAAAAATTTTAGTGTTTAAAAAAAGTGAAAAATCGTAAGTTGACCGGATTCACCTGCCCATTTCCCCCTATAGACTTACCGTGTGTGGATCTAAGCTATTTTTTACTCGCCCCGAGTACTTGTTTATTCATTCATATATTGCCTGTGGCAGCATAAATGTCCAAACTTTTGTATTCTAGGGTGTGTAATTGTCCATTCAAATACTACTATGTAGTTCAGATAGCAAAGTTTGACAATTTTTTTTAATTTGAAGCTCCACAATGTTAGCGTATTACTTTAAGTTATTGCTAAATTGTTTTTTGGCTGTTGTGCATTATTATCATGTACATGAGCAGTACACTGTACAGTGTATGTCATTAGTCATACTCAAACTTTTCACAATTCATTACATTCTGTAAAAAACGTGATTAGATTTTGACCAAACTTGGTAGGAATGATTGTTAGGGGGAGGGGATGCAAGGTTGATGAATTGGTACACCTGGCCCTCGAGTAGAACTTCCATTCATCTTCTCTAGAAGGGATCTAGATACAGTTTGACATGTTTACATGGGGCTTCCACAGTGTTAATCAATGCCTTTAGTATTCTGTGAAATGCAAAATTTCTGTAGGCAACAGTTTATCAGTCCTATCTTTGATCAATGACTATTGCCCCATTTGCTGCAGGTCTCTGTCTGTCTACTTTTGCACATATATACCTGTCTTATCCTCGCAGCCACCTCTCTGTAGCATCCAACCTGTCTATACAGGGTGGCCCAGAAAGAATGCTACGAGTATGATCGCTAATTTCTTCAACATTATCGTCAAAATGTCATTAATTTTTATTTTGTTGGTTAGAACATTCTTTTTCCAA
>JZLH01S0011590.1:29763-40014 GCA_001188425.1 Eucidaris tribuloides
CTGACGAAATTTTTTTTTTTTCCCAAATCCAAGGTTCAAAATTTTCCGGGTTCACGCCAATCGCCGAAAACAGAATAGTGGGGCGGGGGGGCGGGGGGGGGGCGGCGTCATCGTAACGCGAATTTTTTTTTCACAACATCAAGGCTCCCTAATTTTTCTAGTCACGCAAGTAACGAAAAACTCAAACCAGAGGGTGGGTGGGGGGGTCGGGGGGGTTTATTGAAATTTTTCGTTCAAAAATCTACTACCATAAATTATTCTTTTTCAAACACCCACTTTTTAAACGAAAAAGGGGGGTTTGATATCGTAAAAAAGGGGGCCGGTTGATTTCTCGGTAAAAGGGGGGTGTTTAGGGGTTTAACCACCCCCTTCGGCAAAAGGGGGGTTGTTTGAACACCGCAACACACCCCCCTGCGGTATGCGTATGCTTTTGTGGTGTTTTAGCAAATTTACCTTGGAAAAAAATGTGATATTACTATCACAATTCAATTAATGTATTTTACTTGTTTTTATGCCAATTTCTTTGTTTTTTGGAACTTTTGTTTTTCATTGTATTTTTCGGATGAAATTTGTTGGTTTACCTACCCAATCACAACGTAAGCATAAAATTAAGTAATTGGAATCAGTAAAAAGCAAAATATTTCATACATTTATGATTTTTGGCTCTGAAAAACACTTGTATTGAAATTGTATACACAATCACAGTTTGAGCAATTTTTGGTGCGACATGCATGTCAAAATTATTGCGTATCTTCGGAACTGCGTACCCGGGTCTGACGTCAAATTTGGTCTTTAAAAGATGCGGGGAGACTCGTGTCAGGAAAAAAATCGCTCATGAAACATCGACAGGCTGATTAGCTTTCTCACGTTGCGCACACACCAACTGTCAGTATAACGGGTTAACGGGGGGGGGGGGGGGGATCAATTTGATCCCCCCTCGACGAATTTCGCGACCATGCTGCCGCGCAAATTTTTTGACCGCGTTGCTCACTGACTTTCACTTTCAAGTCTTGCGCATCTTTTGAGACCGTTTTCGCGAAAAATCAGACATACTGTTACGACGCTGCACCACTTTTTAAACATGCATGTCAACCCCAAAATTGCTCAAAAACGTGATTTCCTGTACAAAACCAATGGAAATTGGGTTTTCAGCCACAAATCATAAATGTATGATTATTTTTGCGTTTACTGGTTGAAATAAATTAATTTTATGCTATTAATGATTGCAAAAAAGTCCCCAACAAATTTCATTGAAAAAATAATAAAAAACAAAAGGTCGAAAAAACAAAGAAATACATAAGAAATTCACAAAACAATAAAATACATAAGAAATTAATTCTGATTCGGCAAATTTTTTTGTACATTAAGTGTGAATGTCATTTGGAATGTCATCACTGAAGGGCGAAACAGTATTGTTGACCTTTTATATCCAGTTGGATATTACAAAATATGCTAAATTTATACATTTTTCACCCAAACTAAGTTGAAAAGCATCAACTAGTGGCATCGTCGACAGGCCTTCTGTCTGAAAGCTTTTTCGAGATAACAGTATTTTGACTGAAAGACGATATATCGACAGAGATTTTATCTTACCGACAACAACACAGGGTACATGTATCAAAGTAATAAATCAAGACCTAACAATGTCATCTCCGCAGCCAGTCACTTCTCAAAGCAAGCATTTTTTTTTCTCACACTTGCAGAAGGTTATACATGTAAACTGAGAACCATTGTTCTGAGTGTAATTTACACCATAAGAATCTTGGTTCCCTGGAAATTGACGATGTGGTCAAGCCCAAAGTTCAAAATTCCACTGCTGCTTTCAATAGCGATGTCAGTCATCACTGGGGCCCCCTGGCAGGCTGATTATCCCCTGTAGTCCACAATACAGGTGTTTTTAAACATGAATAGGTACGGTGGTGTAAGACTGCATTATGTCCCAATTAATCAGACCATTGTTGTGTCGACAGCTGTGTCTGTCGGCTAAATATTTGAGGTGACATGTCGGAAGAGAAATTTCTATTTGACGACGGCCCTAACATCAGCACACTTACCACATACTAGAACATGTATGAAATTTGAAGCCAAATTCTATGAGCTTTATGTACAACATATCTTTTAGTTATTAGTTCATGAGCATGTGTAGGCCCTACAACCTCAGGCAAAGAGAGGCATATTCCTGTAAAATAAAGTTCTACCTGTGGTGTAAGGTGGATAATACTCTGTATTTTGCAATCAAACTACAAAATACAAATTTGTATTTATGACCAGTGATATTCATAGAAACTCTTCATGGACTGGAACATACATACATGTATATGTTAAAAATTGTGTCAGGGATGTGCAAGTCCATTACTTCCCTTCATTATCAATACCAAACGGTAGTTTAGTACTTACAAATGGTGTGTTGAAAGTTTGAGATCCTTGCATCATGAATTTGTTGTTTTATGAGAAAAACTAATAACGACATGTTACCAGAATGTTGTTCTTTACGTGAGTTTCAGTTTTGCTTAAACTGCGAATCGCGGTTATGTGTATCGTCCCAAGACCAGAGGAGCGCACTGATTGGTTAAACGGCTAACCTCCGCACGACCTTTGGCTAACGGCTGATCGGACAATTTTGGAACGGCACGTGCATGTTTGACGTCGCAGATTTTTTGAAATTGCTTCTGAGTAATTTGAAAAAGGATGAAGTTTAATCATCCAGATTTTCACCAAAACTCAATATTTTACCCCAAGTCTCTATGAAAGGTGTTTATTTATATTAATTTTCACAGTGGATATGATTTCAGCTGATTTCATTAGTGTAGGTTTTTTTGACGTGCAAATGAATGACACAATCTTTAATGTTTGATATTTTGAACAATTTTGTGAAAATTATCATTTTATTGTCTTTTATATTGTGCAGGGGAGAGGAGCATTACAAGACATAGACCAGATGAGTCTCTTCAAACCGCTGTGTAAATTCTGCGCCACCATCAGCAAAATCAGGGATATCATCCCTACCCTAAGGAAAGCCATTGCTGAAGCACAGTCAGGAACTCCTGGTAAGAAATGGGGGAGGGGGAGAAATGGTAGGGAAGGGGAGGGGGAGGTCAGTAAAATCAGGGAAATAGTCCCTACCTTGAGGAAAGCCATGGCTGAAGCACAGTCGGGCACTCCTGGTAAGAAATGGGGGAGGGGGAGAAATGGTAGTGGGATGGGAGGGGAGGTCAGTAAAATCAGGGAAATGTCCCACCCTGAGAAAGCCATGGCTGAAGCACAGTCAGGCACTACTGGTAAGATAGTGGGGGGAGGGGAGAAATGGTAGGGGGGAGGGGAGGGAGAGGTCAGTAAAATCAGGGAAATAGTCCCCACCCTGAGGAAAGCCATCGCTGAAGCACAGTCAGGCACTACTGGTAAGAAATGGGGGAGGGGGGAGAAATGATAGGGGGAGGTCAGTAAAATCAGGGAAATAGTTCCTACCTTGAGAAAAGCCATGGCTGAAGCACAGTCGGGAACTCCTGGTAAGAAATGGGGGAGGGGAGGGGGAGGTCAGTAAAATCAGGGAAATAGTCCATACCTAGAGAAAAGCCATCGCTGAAGCACAGTCAGGAACTCCTGGTAAGAAATGGGGGAGGGGGAGAAATGGTAGGGGGAGGGGAGAGAAATGGTGGGGGGAGGGGAGGGGAGAGAAAAGGTGGGATGAGGGGAGGGGGAGGTCAGTAAAATCAGGGAAATTATCCGGACGCTGAGGAGAGCCGTCACTGAAGCACAGAAGGGAGAAGTGGGTTGGGGGGTGAAGGGAGATGTGGGCTGGGGGAAGGGAAGGATAGAGAGAGTATAAATGTGACCTTAAGCCACAAAATGCATTATTCTAGAAAGTTGAAAAAGTAAGATATCATTGGTTTCATGTACATGTAGTCTTAAAACTAGAGAATAAACACTTTATAATGGTGAGGAATATTTGGGGGGGGGATTGAGAGAAAGTTTATAAATGGAGGGGAGAGATAGTATAAGTGGAGGGAATTGTGAATGTGATTTCAAGTATAATACGTGTACAGTCAAACCTGTGTTAGTAAGGAGCAAGGATGCCACTCGTGGGGGAAACCCCCTACTGTAGGCCAAGCGTAGGTTGTAGGGGATACCTATGGGAAAATGACCCTCCGTAGGGGAAAAGTAGGGGGTTTTGACGATTTGTAGGGGATGTAGGGGGTTTTGACAAATTTGCAGAATTATTCTTAAATTCCCGAAGAATTTCACAGAATTTCTGTCAGTTTTGTGAGTCTTCGGCGAGGAAATCGTGATCAATTTATTGCATTTACTAAGGTTATTTTGTAGGGGAAAGGTACCTTCGTAGGGGAAAGTGGATTTTTGAAGGGGAAAATGTAGGTTCATAGGGGAAAATTGGGTAATTGAGGCGTAGGGGAAAAGTTGTGCCTGTAGGGGAAAATATGCATGCGCCGTAGGGAGAAATTAAAATTCTTAGTGGCAGCCATGTAAGGAGGAGCCACTATCTGTAAAATTAGAGAAATTATCCCCAATTGCTAAAGCACTGTTAGGAATATTTTTTTTTTTGGGGGGGGGGAGGACGGAGGGGGAGAAGTAAGCTACAGTCGGTAAAATCAGGGAAATTGTTCCCACCCTGAGTAAGGAAAATCATTGCTGAAGCACAGTCAAAAACTACTATGGGAAATACGCCGGTTCTGTGCAATTTTTGAGCAAAATCATTCCTATTTTCCAGTCTGAAAGGTTGGGAGGTCTGGACGGGGTTCGTATGGAGGAGAGAATGGGATGATGGAAAGGTTTAAAATCAAGGTTCACCCTGACGACAAGTTGGTTTTAATAAAAGCAGATTAATGATAGAAATATATTAACGAAGGTTTGACGAAAATCCACCAAAGAATAACAGAGATATGAAGTTTCAAAGTTTTCAATTTGTGACGTCACATTCGAGCAGCTCTCCATATGTAATGTGATATAAATTCCATAAAGTGCCGTTTTCTCAGAAATGTGAAGATGATTTTACCTGTTCTTTCAATATATTATCAGAAACATTATTTCCAGCATACAAGCTTCTATGAAAAAACCATTCAATTATCATGAACCATTAAAAAATGACTATTTATGGAATTTATATTACAGTACATATGGGGAGCTGCTCGCATGTGACGTCATAAAACTAAAACTTTGAAACTTCATAACTCTGTTATTCTTTGATGGATTTTTGCCAAATTTACCATTAATGTGTTTCTCTCATTTTTCTGCTTTTATTAAAACCAACTTAACGTCAGGGTGAACCTTGCCTTTAACGGATTCAAACCAAGTCAGTCAAATCGTCGGTTAAAATCCAGTTTTAAACCTGTGATTTACCCACGTAAAACGTTGATTTTAAAATCAAACAAATTAAAGGAATTGCATAAGAATTTAGTCTTTTTCATGACAGTTGTTGTGGAAAAGTCCTGGAAAAAAATAATTGTGTAAAAGATGGTAGAAGGGAAAGTTTGAGTGTTTGAAATGATAGATTGATTAGAATTGTTTTTCTCTTCCTGAAACTCTTTTGTTGCATTGTTCTTCCTCTCTCATAGGTCCTGTGTTTGTTGAGTTGCCAATAGATACTATGTATTCCTATGATCTAGTCATTAAAGGCATCGGGAACTCTGGCAAGCAAGGAATTGTCAATAAAGTCATCAACTGGTGAGTAGTATGTGGTTGTATTGTTGGGTTATCATTATCATCATCATGATCATCTTCATCTCATCATCATCAACAACATCATCAACATCGTCATCATCATCATCATCATCATCATCATCACTTCATCCTCATTTTCATAATGTTCATCCTCATCGACGTCATCATCTTATCCTCATCATTTTCATGTTGCCATCATTATCATCATCATTATCATCATTGTCATCTTCATCATCGTCATCATGATCATATTCATCATTATCATCATCATTATCATTATCATTATCATTATCATTGTCATAATCATCATCTTCGTCATCATCATAGCATCATCATAATCATCTTTATCTTAATATGATTATCATCATTTTCATCATTATCATTTTCATCATTATCATCATCATCATCATCATTATCAATCATCATATTACCATCATCATCATGTTACAACATCATCATCATCATCATCATCATCATCATCATCAATCATCATATTACCATCATCATCATGTTACAACATCATCATCATCATCATCATCATCATCATCTTCTGCATCTTTTGTCTTCTTCTTAACCCCTTGTGGGATGACCTCCTTGTACAGAAGTGCAGTAAATATGATAATCTTTTCACTGAAACTAAAGATCATATTGCCTCAATGCTTCCGTCCTGTAAACTATGATTTTGACTAGCACAGGTTGAGAAAATCGTCTCTGGGTGTGAGATTTACTGGGCTTCTGTACAAGCCCGTCATTCCCAAGTAGTTCAGTCTGCCACTCATTTTACTATTATTAATTTTTATTTATTTATTTATTTATTTATTTATTTAGTTAGTTAGTTAGTCGTGACCTGTCACCACGATACTCTGATTAAGTCGCACAACCCCAAAGTAAGAAATGTACCAAATGTCGTAATTATGATATAAAGTAAGAAAGTGAAGTGTCCGTAAAGTGTACGAACACCCTGGATACTTTATTTACAACATGTACATTTGTAGAATAAATTTGTGGTATGTCCTCTACGAAGTATTAGCACTCGTGATTACTTCGATTTTTGTTCATTGGGGTTTGAATGTAAATTTCAAAAATAGTAAAACATTTAAACGACTTGCAATAGACCAGCCAATCAACCGATTCTATCAATTCATCGATCACACTATCGATAATTTGTCAGCATATGTCTTGATCATTAGCACACACACCCAGTGTATCAATATCGATACTAAACTTCGAGAGTAAAGAAAAACGTACGCGTATAGCCAGAACGTGCACTCATAGAAACCGATGCTTACGGAGCAGAACTTGATATTGTACACATTGTGATCTGATTTATAAAAATACGGATTGCTTCGTGGGCTAAGACTACTGAATTGTGGTTATTTGTAGTGTATTCTTTTTGTACACAAAGTTGATTTTTAGGGTATTGGTACACTTTCAAAATCAAATGATTAATGATATTCACATGTTGCAAAAGTGTTTTCACACAAAGTGTTTATCATTCAATGTTTATGTTTTATACTGTAAGATGTGCAACTTTATCATGGTATCTGGTGATGTGTCACATTTCAATTCAATTTAATCAATGGTTTATTAAAGACAAAACTGCCATCGCGGTCATCGACCCAATTGCGGCGAATTTTACATCTTGAAATTTTTTTTTTTAGAATACATGTAAACGTAGCATAATAAAATAAGTGAATGTTCCTATTATTGCACAACATGCATGTATATAATCATGTCAAAAAATAGTAAAATACATTTGCAATAAGTATTGTGATATAGTACATGAAATAGTAAGATATGTATTAAACAATAAACTAAACACAACAAAAAAAGTAACTACCCCCTCTTTTAAAATATAACTTTTTAAAGAGACGGTTTTGAGCAAAATAATTTGGCAGGGGTGTTTCTACACTAATTGACTAACTGCTGCGGGAAAATGTGATTGATACGTCAAGACATGCATGAGTGAGCACATATTTAAAGGCAAAAAGTCACTTTTCAAAAGCTTCACAAGGGTAATTTTTGGGATTTGTGATACAGATTTTGACAAATTCTGTTTCTGGTGAATGATTTAGTGCCTATTTATGTTATTCATCTATCGTTTTACCCCCTTAAATCTCTTTGACACTTTTCGCATTATTGGCACTTCAGTGAGCTCAATTTAAAAATTGCCATCCTCCTCAATTTAAACTGAAAATCCATTAAGTTTATTGAAAAAATTGAAATCCTTTATTTTCTCAGCAAATTTACAACATGTTGTATGAAACATAAGCGCGTTGTAACCATCATGGTGAGTTGAGTACACCTTTAATAAAAACAACAAATACCATTGTTACCTTTATTTTGGCATAAGAGATGACTCCTGTGACTTTTGAAAAGTGGCCTTTTTGCCTTTAATGCAGGCTCACTCATGCGTGGCTTGACGGATCAATCACATTTTCACACAGAGGTTAGTCAATGAGTGTAGAAATACTCCTGCCAAATTATTTTGCGAAAACTCATCTCGTTAAAAAGTTATGGTAGTTTGAAAGAGGGGGTAGTTACTTTTTTTGTTGTGTTCATATAAGATATTAAAATACATATGCAGTAAGTATTGATATATATAAAAATATAATCATTTGGGCAGGAATTTCATAATATATATATTCTTGTAATAAGGCCAAAAGACAAACATGTTAATATTGTCATTAAGTATATGTATGGTATAATTTTATTTATTATTTATTTATTCATAATTACTGTATTTCTTTATCTGCAGGGTTATCATGTCCTTCATGAATAACATATTTGCTGGAGCTTTTGAGAAGAGGGACACCTCCCCTTTACCTGTCAATCAGCCCATGGCCACACCCTCACAAGGTGATAAACACTGGAGATCAACAATGATTGGCCAAAATGATTGATTGACCAGCCAATCATAATGCATTCATGTCAAATTGTCTTGAGTTATATTCATACTCTGAGATTATTGATTTCATAGGCATACATGTAGTTTGACCAGAGCCAGAAACTCTTGAGAAACCTAATTGTGAAAGCTTGACTGAAATTATTTAGTTTAGTTAATTAGTATATTACAGAATTTGACTTTGTTTTAAAGGCCCACTGTCATGACAGAATGGAACAACACCCTCTTTTGACTGAACTGATAACAGTGTGCAATAATGATACCCATAATGCAATGGAAACAGCCATAGTGGTGTGGAAAAATACCACATTTGTTTTCCTCCTACAATGTGTAGACTAGGACCCCGTTTACAGTGAGCGAAAGGCCGGCCTTTCGCCCACTGTAAACGCACGAAAATCGAAATGCGGTACCAAATGTGGGGCCGGCCCGAGGCCGGCCTTTTATCACTGTTAACGCAAGCGGACCCAAATGCGGGGCCAAAACCACTCAACCGTAGCGATCAACTGCATGTGCATCGCGTTGGTGTGTATTATAAGGTAGCATTGTTTTGAGCTACAAATTGATAACCGTCTTGTTACTACAGTCTTTGTATCAATTAATCAAGCAATCAATCTAGTATCTATCTATCTATCGATCTATTTTTTTTCTATCTCTCTTTCTTTCTATCTTTTTATATATCTTTCTTTCTTTCTGCTTTCTTTATATCTTTCTTTCCATCTATCTTTCTGTCTATCCTATCTTTCTTTTTATCTATCTTTCTTTCTATCTTTCTTTCCATCTATCTTTCTTTCTATCTTTTTTGCTATCTATCTTTCTATATCTCTTTCTTTCTGTCTTTTTATCTATCTTTTTTTCTTTCCGCTTTCTTTCTATCTTTCTATCCATCCTATTTTCTATCTTCCTTTTTATCTAAGTTTCTTTCTATCTTTCTATATGTCTTTATATCTATCTTTCTTTCTATCTATCTTTATATCTGTCTATATCTATCTTTCTATCTTTCTATCTATCTTTCTATCTTTTTTCTATCTTTCTTTCCATCTATCCTTTCTGTCTTTTTTGGTATCTATCCTTCTTTCTATCTTTTGTTGCTATCTATTTCTTTCTATCTCTTTCTTTCTGTCTTTTTATCCATCTTTCTTTCCGCTTGCTTTCTATCTTTATTTCAATCTTTCTCTTTCTTTTGATCTATCTCTATCTTTCTATCTTTCTTTCTATCTATCTTTCTATCTCTCTTTCAATCATTTTATCTATCTTTCTAATCTATCCTTCTATCTTTCTTTTTATCTATCCTTCGTGTGTGTGTGTGTGTGTGTGTTTGCCAGTCGTGAGCCCTGATGATGACAATCAAGCGATGCGACGGAAAACTTTACTGGGGCCGGTCCCAGGCTGCACTGTAAACGCACAAAAATGCGGGTCCGAGTACTGCAATTTAGGCCGGCCCTTCACTGTAAACGGGGTCTATGGCTCTGCAATAGTCCATGTCAGTAAATATGTGCCTGTATTCCAGAACTACTTCCCATCCTCTCTGTGGTTGAGTTGACCCTTGACAGTGGGCCTTTAAAAGTTTGGAATGATTAGAATTTGGTCCATAATTTGCTCACCCTGCAACTAATGTATCAATCAAATATGATAAAAATTAATATCCTGACCAATTTCAGTTCTTGGCTTGATTT
>JZLH01S0011600.1:20285-33076 GCA_001188425.1 Eucidaris tribuloides
ATTGGTGCTAATCCAAGTCCTATAAATCAGTAAACTTTCTTGTTAGATTGAGAGTATAGGTGTCATATCTCTCCTTCAACTCCTGCAATGTCTTGCAACGAACCAGAAGGTTTCAATTTTATAAATTGCAATAAAAAAGTAGCATGTTTCAATGATAACGAAGCTTTTCAATATGTAACTCATCAGGTTATCACCCAGATATGAACAAATTACAAGAACAACCAACTTTTCATACTGAAAGCTGAAAGTCAACCTCCATTGTTGTTTTTTAACAATTGAGAGCGACTGTTAACTTGGAGTATAATGTACATGTATGTAGTTGTTTTTTCTTGTAATTTGTTCATATCTGTGCGATAATCTAATGAGTTGCAGATCGAAAAGCTTCGTAATCATTCAAACATGCTACTTTTTAAAGCAATTTGGAAATTGTTTAATACCAATAAATTGCTCATAAGGTTATAATTGATTGTAAACAAGTTTACAATTTTATGCTTGTAAATCCAATGGGGGTGGGGCTAGAGGTAATTTGGTTCTGTTATCATTGTTTTCCTACTCATGAAGAATAGACTGATACAACAAATTGATTACATGTAGATTGTGGAGTTAAGAAGTCAAGTTGTTCCTGTAGGTGCTTTAATGGTACATGTATACGTGCTAAAATCAAATGAAATCACAGTAAACCAACATCTGCCTCCCCCCCCCCACCCCAACCTGGAGATGGAGCAGGAGCAGTGTTTAATTTATGTCTTACTTTTCACAGCCAATAAAGATATTTCATGTACTGGACATGAATCACAAGGGTAAGGGGATGTAAAGCTATCCAAATGGGGGTCTGTACTCTTTACAGTCACTTGGCCCTTGGCTAGTTGTGAGGTATTTGAAATTGAATTGAAAGCGGTATTTTAGTGTAATTAGCCCAAAGTGAAAAAAAAGAAGATATTTTCATTGGCTACTCCAAAATCTTTGAATAAATATGTGATTTCATTTGAATTTAACTTAGCACAAATCTCTTGAAGTGAGGAAGGGTTATTCAGAGACTGTTGAAAATGCGAGTGTAATAGATTGTTTCTTTGTCTTCTCTGTTAGTTAGATCGCATATGCCTGATTAATATATTTTGTTAAACAAAATGGTCGGAAAAAGAACCATGGTATTCGAACCCGCATCTAGCTTTCCGTGGCTGCGACAATACACCAGTGCCATCACTGGTTACCGGGCATTGACGATGACAGAGGACAATCAAAGCTCAGAATTGCTTGTATTTAATGTTCGAAGGCGGGAAAACCCCCCCCCCTTTTTTATTATATTTTTAGTGAAGGGAAAGGGATTTTCAGGACAAGGTGAAAATGCGATGTATAGATTTTTCATTTGTCCGCTTGGCTTTTACATAACAATGTCAGAGTTATGAGCGTTTGTATTTGTTCATTGTCTCGTGTCAATGTGTACCGTGGGCTGGTGGTATTGTCGCGCCCGGAACGCTGTAGGTGGCGGGTGTTCCGAACTGTCTTTTTTGACATTTTTTTGAATGTTTGTTAAAAATATGTAGATAGCGTTGCGTTAAATCAGAGCGGAATGAAAATCTATTAATCGTTTTCACCTACTCTAATAATTTTCATTACTTAAAATTATTATAAATGTCGCTTGGGACGATTTAGCATAACAATGTCGATTCTGGCTTTGGTATTTGTCTCTGTCATCGTGTTTCTGCGGTAACGTGATTGGCCTGGTCGGTATTGTCGCAGCCCGGAAGCGTGTAGTATGGCGGTGTTCGAAACTGGTTTTTTTCTGACATGTTTGTTATAAAAATATTGTAGATTCGCGTTGCGTATCTAAACTACAGAGAGGACATAGGTTGAAATCTTTAATCGCTTTGTACCTCTTGATGAATCCTTTCATTCACTTAAATGTTATAAATGTCCGCTTGGACTATTTAAATAACAATGGTCAAATTCTGAGTTGGTATTTGTCTCCTCTGTATTGTCAATGCGGTAACCAGTGATTGGCTGAGTGGATTGTCGAGCCGGAGCTGTAGTGCGGAGTTCGAAATGGTTCTTTTTTCTTGGCTGTTGTTAAAAATATGTAGATCGCAGTTGCGATTAATACGAGAGAGCAAATGAAAAATCTATTTACATCAAAATCGTCTTAGGGAATTGAGGATCAATTTACTTGATCAGTCTAATTGGTTTACAAATTTTTTTTCACCAGCTTGATGGATTCTGCTATGAACAAAGAGGCGATTTTGGAATACCATGTACTCAAAGAATAGAAATTCAACACAGATGAAGGAGTATGAAAACAATGGCAAGAAATCAAGTAGTACGCATTTTCGCTGTCAAGTGAAGTGATTATTTATTTAGCTTTATCAAACAGAGAAGTCATCTGGCAATAAAGTCAAATATAATCTTTGGAACAGTCAGCTACATCTACTTTATTTTAGAAGTAACTTTGTTGTTTACATGTCTTTAGCGGTATCAGATTGTTTTATGTGTGGGATTTTATCACAATTTTAGGTTTGATAACATTTGATGTTCACTGTCTTCCTCTTCATTTCACTCCGTTTGTTCTACCAAGCATTAAGTCCCTTCCAATACCAACTTTACCCTCTGATATGCCTAACTCTTAATCTGAATATTTATGGTAGATATAAAGTGAACTTTCTCATGTGTGAAATGTGAGAAAATTCTCATAATTTCATTTATAAGATATGCACACATTAAAGTAGATTTTGCCTCTTGAAATTTCTTTCTCTAACCTACAGCTAATGTAAATTTTCCCCAGTAATTCGTATAAAATACATATAGGGTGCAATTATTTGTTTTCACTGATACTTTCTTGTAAATATTGTACATAATGTTTATTATGTGTTTATTTGTCCTGTTTGATTGATATGTTTAGTAGTTAATTTTGTCAATTTCTACCCTGCGGTAATCATGAATCATGACATCTAATTAGGACCTGGGCATTTACATTTACTTCTTTATTCTGACAGAAAAAGATGACTGAATTATAATTGATTTCTTTCGCACTTGTATGTATCATTAATCCTTGTTTGTTGACAGAATGACCAAGCAAAGAGTGAAAAGTTACAGCAAGAGAAGAAAGTACAAGAATTCATAGCATCAGGTAATGTGATATCTCAGGATATTTTAACCATCAAATTTCAATTCAATTCATTTCTTTCCAGTTACCAAAAACAAACAATTGTATATTCTTTTTTTAAAAGGTGCAAAATGTGAGAGATTATGTAAAATGCAAAAATATGTATATTAATACATAATTTGGTATATTGAAGAGCCAGTCAGCATAAGTCACATGTGTAAATGCAATATTAATCTTTAGGCACACAAAAGAGATCCACTGTCAATAAAGTGGTAATTTCTTTTATGTACCTGGGTATTTACAAAATTAGATTATTCATGCAAAAGGGATCCACTAACTTTGAAATAAAATGGTATTCATTCCAGAAAGCAGCATCACCACCAAATCTCATCCTGCCAAGCGACCTATCGCTGAGGAACCCACGTCATCAAAACGAGCCAAGTCAGTTTCCAATATGGAGGGAGGCAAAAGCCAGGAGCTGCCAAGCTTTTGGATTCCCGAACACACACCAGATGCTGAACCAACTTTGGTAAAGAAGCCAGTAAGTGTTTGGGATTCAGCAAATTACATTTCATCGGCTTCCTAAATAAATGCCACTATTACGATGGCTAATACATAACATTAGTGGCCTTTGTACAGTAACCCAATGATTTATTTGTTCAGGAATACTGTTGGGATTGGGGGTTTGATGTTGAATACACAGTATTGAAGTGTAATATATAATATGTCACACTGAAAACAAAAACAAAAGGTTAGCAAAAATGATTTTTTGGTTATTCCATTTGCAGAAAAGAGTTAGGCATGAGCTGAAAAAAGATATGTAAATTCACTGTGTTAGATGATGAGAAGCGGAAATGAACTCTTCAATTAACCCTTAATGTCCCACCATCCCAAAGCCACAGTGCCACTATACTAATCTCTAGGGCCGTGGTCAAATAGAAATTTCTCTTCCTACATGTCACCTCAAATATTTAGCCGACAGACACAACTGTCGACACAACAATGGTCTGATTAATTGGGACATTCATAATGCAGTCCTACACCACCGTACCTATTCATGTTTAAATACACCTGTATTGTGGCTTCATACTACAGGGGATAATCAGCTTGCCAGGGGGCCCCAGTGATGACTGACATCGCTATTGAAAGCAGCAGTGGAATTTTGACTTTGGGTTTGACCACATCGTCAATTTCCGAGAACCAAGATTCTTATGGTGTCGATTACACTCAGAACAATGGTTCTCAGTTTCTATAACCTTTTGCAAGTGTGAGAAAGAAAAACATGCTTGCTTTGAGAAGTGACTGGCTGCGGAGATGACATTGTTAGGTCCTGATTTATTACTATGATACCCTGTGTGTTGTTGTCGGTAAGATAAAATCTCTGTCGGTATATCGTCTTTCAGTCAAAATACTGTTATCTCGACAAGCTTTCCGACAGAAGGCCTGTTGACGACGCCACTACTAATGTCCATATTGCCAGCCCCCAATCTCCCTGTGTCAGATTTATGTAGAGATTAGACTGTGCGATAGATAATGCTGATTTGCGTGAAAACATGACTTTGCGCTTCACTAAAAATATAATAACTATACAATGGCAAATCAACGGGATGTATGATAACAACACAATGGTAATGCAATGCCTGCATATAAACATGCATTTGGCAATTAAAGAGAATACACAGTACTGGTTGATGATGGAAAAATTTTTATCAAAATTTCACATTTCCATATTTTCCAGCTGAGAGTAAATTACATTTGCATTATAATGTGGGACTAATTCACTTCATATGCAAAAAAAAGTTGAGGAATTGGCAGTTTGAGTACCCGACGGAGTAGGCTCCATTGCTGCAGTGTGTATGGCAACAATTAACATAGTCCCACATATAGATTTGTGTAACAGATATGTCCAAAACGAAGTGTTCTGTTGTTTTCAACTACTCTCTCCTGTACTATAGTGACATTTTTAGAATACCATCTGTTCACAGAAGGTTTGAAAGCAGTTGATATTAATTCTGCAAGTAATCAACCAGTACTGTGTATTCTCTATAAATAGTAAACAGCATGTGATGCACCACACGTTACCCAGGGTACTGTTGTACCTTGGTGTACCGTGTTGTGTAGTGGCCTTTTGTGTCCATAAAAAGTATTTTCTTCAGTAATGGTGGGGACACTTCTCTAGTGCACTGCAGAAAAACATGAACGGACAAAAAGTGGGGTGAAAATAAGACTGAAGTTGTTATTTGAACACTCTTTATTGCTGTACAACATTATGTAAAAATACATTTAGCGCATAAAGAGTTTTTGAACATTGAAAAGTACACTACAAACACAACTTTTACGCACTTTTGTAACCCAGGGCACAGTGCTAAAAAATAAATAATTCAACAAAATGGCGGAGTTCTATTTTGTACCCCAGGGTACCATTTATGTCATCATGTATTGAGAGTGTCGTTACTGCCTTTGTCTTTTCCAGGACAAGACAGTGTATTGCCCAATGAGCAACAAACCCTTGAAGATCAAATCTCTCATTCCTGTGAATTTCACTCTCGTCGACGAAAAGGACAGCAAACCACTGGTGGCCAAACAAGTCCGTTACAAGTGTGCTGTGACCCATGATGTCCTATCAAACTCTACGCCGTGTGCCGTCCTCAAACCAAGGTAAGCTTATTGATCAATATTCATTACTTGATGGTTACCTCGTGGGCTCAATGCTGTATAACATCAATGGCAGATATTCTCTAAAGAGCACTAACTTAAGTGAACAAAATGGCACAAAATATGTTGTCAAAATGAAAACTCCAATTCATTTTACGACAAAAACTACATAGTTATAAGTTATTTGTGACAGATGAAGGCGCCAAACGTGTCATAAATATTGTTTGAACTAGTGATCCATAGAACAGGCGACTAATATTCCAGAGTTAGTCAGGGGACTAAGTTAGTCTGCTTTTGAGAATACTAGCCATTGTTTACTGGGAGATGGCACAATTTTTCTGTAGGTTGACTGTGAAAGGAATATAAACTTATAAGTTTAAGGTTTCCTTTAAAAAAATTTCTACCCATATTTATATTTTTGGTCTATACTGGTAATAAATATGTGCATTATGCAACTGAGGTATTTGTAGGCAATATATGCTCAGCATTATTATATTGTTAGCTTGACTATAAAGATTATCATTCTCCTGGCTTCTGTAGAAGTCCATTGTCTTTGAGTGTGCCATGTAATGAGTTTCTGTTCAAGCCCGTCATCCCAAAAGGATTCAAACTAACTGATTATGCCTCTGCCCCGAAAGTGTTGGATGATAAGTGATTAACTGACTTAATTTAAGAGTTGAAAGGTCAAAAGTTATAGGCCTTGTGCAATTCTATTACTGTTTTACCACTATAATGAAGAACTATAGATGGGATTATTTTTCATCAAACTTTGGTCAAGTATGAGATGTTTCTGGATTTCATCATTGAATGGTCAAAGGTCAAGGGGTCACATGGCCTTTGTATAATGTGTGGCTCTTACCATGAGTGAATGCACTGACACAACAATATATACCCTATGATTAATTTGCTTTTCTTCTACAGAAGCTGAACAATTTTGAGTTTTCAGTAGATGTGAATTATTTAGTATACAGTTGGGCTTATTCTTACTTTTCATTTCACATGTTAAAGAAAGGCTTATAATTATGTATGTATGGTGTGTGTCTTTTATGCAGTGGCAAGGTAGTGACCATGGAGTGTGTGCAAAAACTTATCAAGAAAGATATGATGGACCCATTTTCAGGAGAGAAGTTAGAAGACAGCGACATCATACCATTTCAAAGGGTAAGATTATGTCATTTGGTGATTTGCCATTCTGTGGATCATCTGTTGTTGATAATCAGAATCTTTATTATTTTACTTATTTGTTAGATCATCTTAGGTCATCATAGATTACTTTTCAATATCTCAGAATCTTTATTTATTAGGTGATGATCTACAAGAAACAAGTCATCATTTGGTTTCATGAGGATGTTTGTTTTGTGATCTAACATCCTTAATCATCTATGGAATTTTCTCATTAAATATTAAATTTTTGGATATTTGATAAAATCTATGGTTTTGAAATAAAGGAGATGGGTAATTACCTAGTATTATCGAAAGATTTATAGTATTTAAGGTTTGTAAATAGTAAACAGTTAAATGCCTGCTATTATATGTTAACAACATTCTAAATCTTATCGTAACCATACTCCACCTTGAGAAGAGGAGACAATGTTACTGTATAAAACAAATCTTGAACTAAGGCTGAAATTTCCCCTTAGCACATAGGACTTATTGGCCATTAAGAAATGTACCATCTTTGTACTATTGCTACTTACTAATTTGCTATTGCTAATTACTATTAATAATGGAGCAGTTGTATAATTGCAGATGAATGTATCTATCTATCTATCTGTCTATCTATTTATGTATTTATCTATCTCTTAACTATTTTATATTTCTTTATTTATTGTTAATTTACAGGGAGGAACTGGTTATGCAAGCACTGGTGCTAAGGAGGCTAGTAAAGCTAGACCAGTCATGATGGCATCGTAACATGGCTGAAATTATGGATATGGCCATCACCCCATCACCCTGCCCAACCCATTCCTCTCAACCCTGTCTCAACCTGCCATCTGTGCCACAGAACTCTACTCAGTTGGAATCAGAGTTGTAGTCGAGTCACCACCTTCCGAGGCCAAGACCGAGTCCGAGTCACTACCTTTCGAGACTGAGGCCGAATCCGAGTAGCTATTGTCCGAGGCAGACTCCGAGTCTGAGTCACGGACTCTCCGAGGCCGAGGCCGAGGCCGAGTCTGAGTCACGGACTCTCCGAGGCCGAGGCCGAGTCCGAGTCACCAACTTACGAAACTGTTTCAACCTTATAAACTTACTTTGAAATCCTACTGTCAATTAAAGAGAATACATAGTACTGGTTGATTACTTGCAGAGCAACAACATTTTAATGTCAACTGCTTTCAAACCTTCTGTGAACAGATGGTATTCTAAAAATGTCACTATAGTACAGGAGAGAGTAGTTGAAAACAACAGAACAATTTGTTTTGGACATATCTGTTACACAAATCCCCACTGCTGACAAAGTACTAACACAGAAATCTATATGTAGGACAATGTTAATTGTTGCCATACACACTGCAGCAACGGAGCCTACTCCGTCGGGTACTCAAAATGCCAATTCCTCAACTTTTTATTGCATATGAAGTGAATTAGTCCCACATTATAATGCAAATGTAATTTACTCTCAGCTGGAAAATTTGGAAATGTGAAATTTTGATGAAAGATTTACCATCATCAACCAGATGAAAAGTACGCGATGAGGCGCTCGCTCGCTTCGCTCGCTTGATTATATAATGATAATCCACTTAATATTGCCAAGGCAATCATACTGTGTATTCTCTTTAAATGCAGTCATGCAACCAATGAACCATTCATTCAAATCAACAATTACTGAAATTTATCAATTTGGGAAAAAAATCAAACAAAGTAAAACAAAAGCTGCTGACTTTGAAGTAAACAGTATTTGATGTAATTGACTAAATATCATCACTGCATTCAGCTAATAAACAGGCATTGACTTTCACAGTGCCTGACTTGTTGCAGTATATAGAGCAGCATCATCATAGAGAAAGATCAACCCACATGGATAACTGTGTAAAACTTACAGGCTGGGTAGATTTAAGTGAATTTACTTAGCTTCAAGTTATATTTAGAATTCCATAATTCTTTTTGGAATATTAGTTGAAAATACTTCTAAATGCATGTCCAAACAAATCAAACGGGGTTTATTCTTGGATTCACCACTATCTTGCGGCCTCAACCCGAGACACCAAGGCCGCATGTTATGAGGCCGAGGACGAGTCCGAGTGACGGGATTACGAGGCTGAGGACTGGCAAAGCCGCCCTCGAGTCCTCCAACACTGGTTAGAATGCACAACAAAGTATTACACCAGCAGTTAGTATGAGAATGGGAATTGGATATGGGGTGTAGGCTAATGGAATATAATATAGACCTCAGTGTTACAACAGCATTGAAGGATTATGAGCGTATGAAACTATGGACGACATCTCAAGAGTGGCTGGACCTGTGTTGCCACATGTGTCACATCAAAATTCCATTGGTCCTAGGTATGTTAGCTACTCCCAGAAATATCGCCCTAGCTTGAAGATGAATCAGTTTACTGCTTCGCTTCTCTTGGCAAATGATGACGTAAATGGTACCCTGGGCTACAAAATGGAAATTTGCCATTTTGTTGAATTTTTCATTTATTTTTAGACACTGTGTCATGGGTTAAAAACTGTGTAAAAGTTGTGTTTTTTAGTGTACCTTTCAATGTTCAAAAACACTTCATGTGCAAAAAGTATTTGTATATGTTGTATAAAACTAAAGAGCATTCAAATAGTAACTTCAGCCTCATTTTCACCCCACTTTTTGTCCATTGATGTCTTTCTGCTGTGCACTGGAGAAGCCTCGGCACCATTACCGAAGAAAGTACTTTTTATGGGCACAAGAGGGTGCTACACAATGCGGTAAACTGGGGTTCAATGGTACCCCGAGGTAGTGCGTGGTACATCAAATACTGATGCAGCTTGACAATTGTTCCAAAGGCATTGGTGGATGAATACGTTAAATTGCTTTGTGACTGAATGTGGCTGCATACCACTCAGCAGGACTGCTCACACCAAAACAGTCATGTCACAAGGTGTTGTGCATCGGAAGTGACGCATGGCTGATAAAATGACATTGGAGCCTATTTCATTCGCTGGAATTTTTTTATTTTGTGAATAGCCTTACTTTGTGTAGGTGAATATTTAAGAATGTGCAGTCTGAGCACAAGTTTGAAAAAAAAAATCTGAATTAAAGCAACATTAGGTGTATAAAACTGTGGAGTGAAAATTCCTCATAAAGAGAATCACTTTATTAGTGTATTACCATCTCCCTTTCACATATAACTCTCCAAATCTGAACACTTGTGGTGCTCTAATTTTTTTGCCTTTAATTCATGGTAAGTAAACTCCAGTTACTGCACAGAAAGCTATATCCGCATGCCAGCTCATACATATTGAATGCTAAAATACTTGTGGATCGTGTCATAATCTTTCGTATAATCTCGCGAACAGTGAAGTAATTTTCTGACTCACCGTTGTCGCATTCCTCTCTCACCAGATAAACATTCGCAGCTTTCCTGGTGAGAGTTTTGAGTTCTTTCCTTTGTTGTCTGCTCATATGAACATATCTTTAACTACGAAAGTGTTTTAATTGTGACACAGACATTCTCTTAAATTGGTCATCAGATCGATCCATGTTTGACTGGGTATGAAGAAGTAGTAATATTGCTAATTAGACAAGGTTCGAAATGATGGGTTTTGTGTGTATGAAGTGTGCAGCAAGCAAACGCGCTATATATGATTCTCTGGAACTGGATCCCAAGACCAAAATGTCTGATATTGGCATCACAAGGTGATATCGCTTGATATTGCTTATATGTGATAGGGAGAATTTATAACAAAAAGTATTTAGAATTTTCAATAATTCATAACTTCTGTTTTAAATAATTGATTCCTTCAAACTTTCACTGATATGTTTCTACCAATCTGGTAAAAGGATTCGTAAGTTGAGGTATATGACTTAAAATTTACAATAGATTGCAGTGGAAAAAATTACTTTACTATATATTGAATTATGAACACATCTGTTACAGTATTTACAGATCATGGAATACTTGTTTCTAAAACACAAGAGGAACCATGCTACACGTAAGAGTACAGTTCGACCTCAATTTACCGGCCAAGTTGGGACCAGCAGCCATCTGGATAAGTGATATGGCCGGATAAGAGAGATAATGTACAAACACAGTGTAGGGGGGAGGTAATATATGTCAGAAGTTATAGTAAAAACAACCCACGCAACATGTGCAAATTGCAACAGACCACACACATGGGGCACTTTATTAACTGTCTGATACCCAGCCAATTTTTGTGTACACTTCTGATAAAGGTGTATCAATTACTGGCAATGACTGATAAGTCCATTGTCGGATAATAGAGAGCTCCGGTTAAATGATGGCCATATAATCGAGGCTGAACTGTAACAATTTAATTACAAAAGGTTGTACTTGTAAAAACAAATTAGATATTGAGCTGACATGTACTTGATAAAACAACAGATTTTATTTTTGTCTGTTTTATTTGCTAAATATATGTATATTCTTTTTATCCCCATGACTATGTGGTAGTATAGTTGGCAACTGAGAAACTGTATTGTGCATTCATATTTGTCAAAAGCTGAAATGAAGAAACATTATGGATAAGATAAGTTTGCGTATGCACACAGGAGCAGCGCCAGGGTAAAATCTTGGGGGGAGGGGGAATGAAATCCGTCGGGAAATTTTCAGTGCCCACAAATTTTTTCACGGTTAAATTTATGACCAAATCAGTAGCCAAAAAGTTGCTCATGGGGGGGGGGGGGGATTTTTTCAGCCAAAAAAAAATTTAGAGCCAGAATCACTTGCTGAGAATGTCACTCAGTGAATTTTTTTTGGGGGGGGGAGGGGGCGAAGGAAGAAATTTTAAAAAAAAACTACAAATTCCCTGAATTTTCAATAACTTTTAAAAAAAAATTAAGGGTGTGGGAAAGCCCCCCCCCTCTCCCCCTCCCACCCTCGCCCCGTGGCGCTGCCCATGCATATACAGTATGTAAGACAATACATGTATATCATAACAGTCTATGAACATCGTTATTTTGCCTTTTACATGTAATGCGTTTTTCTCTTCATTTTGTTTTCCCCTGCATTTTATTGTTTTGTGCATATCGTAAAACAATCTCTACTACTGTGTAATTTTTTTATGATGTCCCTCCAGTCCCTTTAATCATTTGTATTGTACATTACAAAATAAGGAATTTAAAAAATACAGTATTTAGGTTTTTTCTGATTTATTTTATTGTTCTTTGCAATGGTATTTTTGTGTAAATAAAAATTGGAACATTCACAGATGTTGCTTACCAGTTTGCTTTTTTCTGGATTTATATATTTTAGTTTTACAACACCGATATAAATTTGTTTTGAAGCAAATGTTGAGAACTTTGCTACCATCTCCTTGAGAACTCTGTGTGTGTATGTGTGTGTTTGTGTATGTGTGTCTGTGTATTTGAGTGTGTACCATCCTGTGTGTGTGTGTGTCTATGGTTGTCTATGTCTGTATTTGAGTGTTTGTGTGCATGTGTGTGTGTATGCTTGTGGGTATGTTTGTGTGCATATGTGTTTGTGTGTGTGTGTATGTGTCATGTGTTTGTGCTGTGCATGCATGTATCTGCATTTACATATGTGTATAATTATGTGTGGTATGTGTGCGTGTGTATGTGTGTGTGTGTGTATGTATGTATGCACATGTATGTGCGTTCATGTGTGTGCATGTTAATTTGTGCTTGTATATGTATGTGCATATGTGTATGTGTGTGTGTGTGGGGGGGGGGCGGTTGTGTACAATCAAGGGCATTCATCAGATATGGGCAAGTCCAAGATAACGTAACCTCAGATGTCAAAATTTCATCTTGATCTAATAAAGAAATATTTAATACCATTGTGAAGCTCAAAAGTTAAACTTTTTAATTCTGTAGAATTCAATGTCATTTTAAGAAAATTTATGAAAATTCCAAGGGATT
>JZLH01S0011604.1:4498-29507 GCA_001188425.1 Eucidaris tribuloides
TTTTTACCTCTGACATTATTGCCTCTGACATTTTTACCTCTGACATTTCTACCTCTGACATTTTTACCTCTGACATTATTACCTCTGACATTTTTACCTCTGACATTATTATCTCTGACATTTATTACCTCTGACATTATTACCTCTGACATTTTTACCTTTGACATTATTACGTCTGACATTTTTACCTCTGACATTATTACGTCTGACATTTTTACCTCTGACATTATTACCTCTGACATTATTACCTCTGACATTATTACCTCTGACATTTTTACCTTTGACATTATTACCTCTGACATTTTTACCTCTGACATTATTACATCTGACATTTTTACCTCTGACATTTTTACCTCTGACATTTTTACCTCTGACATTATTACCTCTGACATTTTTACCTCTGACATTATTACCTCTGACATTTTTACCTGGCACCATAAAGGCTGCTTATTGTTCCTTCAAGTTTCACGCGTTATGCGATCATCAGACAATAAGCAGGGTTTCTGTAGCCTTCTATTTCATGTACACACATATGTTTATATATATCCAAATATTTTTATATCCACATAATTATAATCCACATAAAAAGTATATATACATATAAATCCATAGCCGGGAAATTACCTTTATAACTTTATCTCGTTTTTATCAACTAAGAGGTTTCATCCAAATAACGGTCAATAGAAAACTTCTATAAAACGAGGAATGACGTCTTGTTTAACTGGCAATGTTCCCCATGCGGCTGTATTTTAACAGACCGCACTATGGAAATACAGCATGTAAGATGCATGCATGGCTTTGGCTTATACAGGGTGGCCCAGAAAGAATGCTACAGTTGCGATCGTTAATTTCTTCAACATCATCCACAAAATGTTATTAGCAATTATTTCATGGGTTATTAGAACATTCCTTTTCCAACAAAATGATACCATGATCATTGATATTGATTAAGGCGTTTGGATTCTAGGGCTATTTTTCTAAGGCAACGTAATTTCCTAGATTTGCTAGTTTTTCAACTCCAGCGATCATCAGAACACCGAAAAATTCTCGCGTAGCGACTTACCATGGAATGGGCTGCACTATCCAGGTGCAATAACAATGTAAGCCATACCTTACCATTGTCTTCCGTATCAAAGCGAGACATTCCAGTCGTCCGTCTCCCCGCTTATTCCATGGCACGCTGTTACTTGAGAATATTTTGGCGTTCCCAGGATCGCGGGAGTTGAGAAAGAAACAAATTTCGGAAATTACATTGCCTCAGAAAATGGCCCTAGGATCCAAACGCCTTACTTAAAATCAATCATCATGATATCATTTTGTCGGAAAAGGAATGTTCTAACAAATAAAATAACAATGACATTTTATTCATGATGTTGAAGAAATTAACGATCGTATGTGTAGCATTCTTTCTGGGCCACCCTGTATATTAGATCAAGCTATAGCGATATTAGTCTTGATAACTGGGCGAAAACGTTAAAACGATGAGACCACCAAATCTGCAATTTATCTCTTTTTTTTTTGGGGGGGGGGTGTATTACTTTATAGCCCACTCTTAAAGTAACAATTCACTAAGCATCTCTGTTTCAACCAATAAGCAACAATAATGCACTAAGCATATTTGTTTCAACCGCTAAGCAACAATATTCCACAAAGCAACTTTAATTCACAAAGCATCTGTTTCAACCACTAAGCAACAAAAATCCATTAAGCGTCTTTATTTTAACATACACGGAACCATTGTTTCAATAACCTACTTAGCAACTGTAATCTACTTAGCAAGTATTCATCTACTTAGCAAGTATTCATCATCGCAAGAAGACTCCTGTTCGACGACCACGCCCATAACAAGGCACAGAACACTCTTGCACATAGCCACATTCTGGTACAACACATTATATCCGTATACCAGTAACTATCTATAACTTCGAAAACAAGGTCCACAAATTACTATGCTATATAATATTTAATAAAAATTCACTGTTATTACATGTTATTCATAGTCCAATTCAAGTTCCATAATCTGAGTCAAACTCTTTGAATTGTAGTATTAGATGAACAATGCTACTTTAATATTCATACAGAAACTAGCTTCACATGACATATTAAATACTAACACCATATCAAATATCAAGTCTTAAATGACTTTACACGAAATCTCAAATACTTGTCAGGTCTGAAATGATACCACAAAAAATCAAATGACGACTAACTTGAAATAAAATAAGAAATCTGGACGAAATACTCATGAAAGAGTGCATGTCTACTAGATTAATTTGAATTTTCATTTGTGTATTTTGCAGACTTCGCTGCAAATATGCATCATTTCTGTTGACTGTCATAAGACGTCTTTAGACATTTATATAAGCATAAAACCTTAGCCTTTTCTTAGAAATCAATGGTACAAAAGAAACTCACCGACAGCGTCTTTGATTTTTCTTTTGAGCAACTGTAACACCAGGGTACCGCGCTGCGACAACAGTGCGGAACTAAGCGGGAATAATCGCTGAATGTCGGTACTGTGTTCATTGCTAGCAGGACCCAAGTAGCGACAAGATAAGTCAACCTTGTTTGAATTTTATCACTGATAAAAATATGAAGAGGACTAAACTTTGGGCCTTGTAAGCGCTATATTGCAACACCCCCTAATTCAATTCAATAATGAAAAAAAAAGATCCTACCACTCAGTGTTTTCTATTTTTGGGGGACGTTTGTCCATCTTGAATTTTGACCCATAATATTTTGCTCACTATGGCGATCGACGTTCAACCACGTGATTTCTGCAAATCATGTGTGATGTTGACAGCCTAAACAATCCTCATCACGAAATGTTAAACGCTACGGATATCCAAGTGCTTGGCTTTTTTCTTTTAAGATACATTGGTGGTTTTAAAAGCAGAGATATAATCGACATTTTTATCAACTGTTTAGGGAAAATAAGATGTGCAAATTTGATATCGTCAACCGCCACCGTGAGCGAAGCATTGTGGGTCAAAATTCAAGATGGTTGGTAGTTCCCCAAAATTATAAGAAACACTAAGAGTGGTAAGATAACTTTTATTTCTTATTGTTATATTACATTTAAGGATTTTGCAATATAGCGCTGGGAAAAATCACAATTTTGTCCGTCTCCTCATAATTATTCGTTAGCATTAATACCATTCAAACGGGGTTGACTTATATTCTCGCAACTTGGGCCATGTGAGCGATGCACTCAGAACTGGCGTGCGAGCTATGGTATTCCCTTGCTGGTCAGCAGCGCGGTACTCTGGTGTTAGAACAACTGTTACTTTGCCTCGCTGGCTTAAAGGTATTGGCTATTGATGTCTAAAATAGATACAAGAAACGGTGCGGTAGTTTAACACTCTGTGTGTTATTTAAAGGTATTGGCTAACATTCACCACAGTTAAAAAAAATCTGAGCTACGTGATTCCCCATGCTACCAATGTCTTTGATAAGGTCTAAAAATGACCCCCTGAAAAAAATTGTATTTCAAAATGATTATTTAGTGCGTTGAAAAAGTGAAAATCGTAAGTTGATCGGATTCACCTGCCCATTTTCTTCCATAGACTTACCGTGTGTACAGCTACGCTATTTGAACTCGCCCCGAGTTTTGATTGTTTATTCATGCATAACTTGCTATTGGCAGTGTAACTTTCCAAATTTTTTTTTATTATTCCAGGGTGTTTATTGTCCATATGAACACTACTATATACTTCAGATATCAAAATTTGACAATTTTTTTAAATTGAAGCTCCACAATGTTAGCCTATCACTTTAAAAAGATAAAATAGATCTTTGGATTAACCTGCTATGCAGCACCTGAAACACAAACTTAAACTAGTCATGGTTACGCCAAAAAAGATCACACGTCCGTGCTCCTTGAACTGTGAAATAGTTTAATGCATTTTCGTATTCATATTTTTCCAACTAGCCGCACTCAAATTCAAATGTAAATTGAATGCATGTCCGGCACCCTGCTTTCGGTTGTTCAGTTTCATATATTTCGATTGACTGCCCTCTCTCGTCAGAGGCACAAAATACAGCACAACAGAATTCAAAGGCGAACTCTGCATGAACAAAAATAAATAAAACGCATTAACTACACATGCACACTCACATAATTATGTTGTATTAATAATCGTGAGGAAATGGCCCAGGTAGATTGTTGAGAAAGTTTGAAAAAATAGACGTCTAGAAACATATTTTAGGTCGTTGTGAAAATATCTTGACAGCATTATGAAAGAAATATTGTTACTGTTTTGATAAGAGCCACGTGTATTCATTTTTATCAGACTCGCATTAAATTGCTTTTTTAATACTTATTTCCTCTAATATATGCGGTTGGTACGTTTGAAGGTCTACATGTCATTCTCCCTAGGCCAAAGTAAAGGATATGTCCGACATCCTGCGGAAATTACACCCGTGTCCATTGTAAAAGTCTCTTCTGAACTATTACGACACTAGCTCGTAAGGGGCAGGCAGGAGGATTTTGTTTTGGGTATCAGAAATATGAATATACTAAAGAAATTAAGATTAAATGACGATAACCACCACCACCACCATCACCATCACCATCATTATCATGATGATGATGATGATAATAATAATAAATGATGATGATGATGATAATAATTATTATTATAATGATAATAATAATAATTACAATACTACTACTACTACTACTACTACTACTACTACTACTACTACTTCTACCACCACTACTACTACTTACTACTACTACTACTACTACCTACTACTACCACTACTACTACTACTACTACTACTACTACTACTACTACTACTACTACTACTACTACTACTACTACTACCACTACTACTTATAATAAATTAAACAGTCTAGCCTATCACCAAAATTGCTCTGGGGCACTATTTCTAAGCCTCGTTACGCGTCCTACATATACATCATATTCCCACCTCCAGAAGATGGTCCTAACCATGTTCTATCAATTACTGTTCAAAAAATATTTTTCAAAAACTCATCTCGAGGTCCAAACCAAGGAACGCTGAATATTTAATGGTCAACTCTTAATTCTTTAAGGAAAAGTATATGCTGACTAAGATGCATAAAGCTGGACAAGATGTTTGAAAAGGTCTCCCTTTTTAGCCGCGCCACCAAAAACAGAACTTTTACACTTTATAAACGTATGAAAAACAAAGTTACTTCTGAGATAAGAAAATGCAAACGGAAATATATATGTAATAAATTATCTGAAGTAACAAACAGAAATGAATCTTGGAGAACACTTAAAAGTTTAATGGGTAATTGTAATTCTTCTAATGGCACTTTCCCAAAAGAAAATTCAAGTGTAATAGCAAATGAGTTTAATAACCACTTTACTAATGCAGCGACAAACGTATGCTCAAATTCCAACATGGTAAATAATCGGTTTAATTCTCACAGTGTTAATGTTTCAGATAGAAATTTCAATTTTTCATGTGTATCTGAAGCTAGTGTTTTGAAGCAAGTAATGTCACTGAAAACAAAAAAGTCTGTCGGGTTGGACGGAATTTCTGTGTTTATCCTAAAAGAGCCGATATCCGAAATGATTGAACCTTTCACCTATTTAATAAACAAATCTTTGTCTGAAGCGGTTGTACCAGACCGATGGAAAGTCGCAAAAGTAATTCCAATACACAAAAAGGGGGACAAACTTGATTTCAACAATTACTGGCCAATCTCGTTGTTGTCTTGTGTCTCTAAAGTTATGGAAAGGGTTGTTCAACGACAATTACTCGATTATTTAAAGTCTCATTCCTTGCTTAGCCAAAACCAGTCTGGGTTTCGTCCGAAACACTCTACCGTAACGGCATTAGCCACAGTCACAGATAACTGGTTTCATTCTATTGATCAAGGTAATTACGTTGGAACGATTTTTGTCGATTTGCAAAAGGCCTTTGATATGGTTGATCAGGCATGTGGTTGATCATCCAATTCTTCTCTCTAAACTTGAAAGCATGGGTATCACTGATGCAGAACTACAGTGGTTCAAAAGTTATTTAACAAACAGAAGAATACGAACGTCGATTAATAATATACTTTCTGATGAAAAACCAACTACGAAAGGAGTGCCGCAGGGTTCCCTGCTAGGGCCCCTATTATTCATAATTTTTATTAATGACATAAATTCTGCTTTCAAAAACAGCAGGGTAAATCTTTATGCAGACGATACGGTCATATGTTATTCCCATAAAAATCCAAAAGTTGTTGAAAATGTTTTAAATAAAGAACTTAAGAGCTTGGATGAGTGGATGGTATACAACAACTTAAAAATCAATTACGACAAAACTGTATGCATGTTACTTGGAACTTGTAATATTCTTAAAAAACATGCACTTTTGAATATCAAAATCAAAGATAAACAGTTGTCTCAGGTAAAAAGTTTTAAATACTTGGGTGTAGTTGTGGATGAAAAATTGAAATGGGATGTCCACATTGAACAAACGTGTAACAAGCTTGGTAAAATGGTTAGCTATTTGGGTAGGCTCAGAAAATTAGTGAATATGTCTGAATTGAAATTAGTATACAACTCAATTATATTACCTCATTTTGATTACAGTGATGAGATATGGCAATCTGCCAGCAATAACTGTTTAATCCAACTCCAAAAAATTCAAAACAGGGCTGGCAGAATAATACTTAAAGTTAACCCTTATTCTCATACCCCAACAAGTCAAAATTCATAGCAGTCTGGGTTGGAAAATGGTACGTGAAAGGCAAAAGAGCCACTTGTTACTTTTTACTAACAAAATACTAAATAACATGACCCCTGAATACACGAAAGACATGTTTGAATTCAAACCTTCCCCATATTCTCTCCGTAATCTACATAATCTCTCTTTACCCAAGCCTAGAACAAATTACTGTAAAAGATCATTGGTGTACAGAGCCTCGTATGTATAATGAATTATCCCGTGATTTGCGTCAATTACCCACGTTTAACGCGTTTAAGAATAACTTAATCAAACTATAAGTATCATTTTGTTGTACCTCTCTAATTTCTACTTGTATAATTTTGTATATGTCTAGGAAAGAAATTTATCATTTTATTAGGACTTATCTAAGGTGAAGCAACTTTAATGATAATTTACATAGAACATAGACAGTGTAGGTTAATGAAGCTTGGTCACTGTATACATTAGTATTGTTTAGGTCTCAGGAAGTCTGGGCCATTCAAATCAATTTCTATAGTATCTAAGAGCATTGTAGGTTGTCCCAATTAGATATTAATATATTCAGTTTCCAGAAAGTTCTGTTTTCATTCACCCAAGCAGGGAATGTAATTGCCTAGGACAGAGGATATGTGTTATTATTAAGCCATCTGTTTTTACATAGTTCTATCTCTCCTCAATATAAATCTTTTATTAGGATAGGGTATAAGTATAGGGAAAATTTAGGCAATCGGGGAGAGCATTTTAGATCAGTCATGAGCACATCTCCGTTAGGGCAGCGGTTTATCGAGGCAAGATTTGAGGTGCGATACCCAGCAAGCTGCCGTCTTCGATCTCAACCCATTCGCTCGACGACTTCGAATTAGACGCTGGTGTGAAGGGAGCCTTTCCGTCAGGTCAACTAATCAACCCGGGCGTGGCGATGTCATCAGCTAACCAAACCAGAAGCCTCACCATATTATTTAAGATACGTATTGTATGTTTGTAATTAATTTATTTGAATGTTCAACATGTCTGTTGTGAAGAAAGAGCAAAGACGGTTATTAAATTTTCCAATATAATTTTATTCAATTGTCTCAGATGATTATTTATTTGAGTCTGTAAATTAGCTGTGGGTCAGAAAAAAAAGTTCACTCACGTGACAGTATATAGGTATTTTTTTTTGTTTTCTTGTGTGTGTGTCTTTGATAGTTTAAACATGATCTATTTTGTTTCTCATTTGCTTGTGTAAATAATATGTGACCTGCCTCCGCGATGCCCTGTTAGAGTCGCACTTTTTTTTTAAACAAAACAATCTGAAAGAAAATTACTTTGGGTAATGAAGAATATGAATGTATTAGCTTTCACTAGGCAAAATTTGATTATCATCCAACCCTTCACTTCTGAAGACATTTTATTTTCATTTCTTCCACCGTAATTTCACTATTTTGCATTTTTCTTAAGTATTGGGTGTGCAACTTTGTTGGGTGTTCGCGGTGACGGGTCACATACTTGTTTTATTACATCAATTATATTTTGCACTTTTTATAACTGGCCCCATGGAAGACCAGCAGCCACAATTATAGTGGCAGCTGAAATGGGCTACCAGCCTATTTCTTGTATATATTGTTTTCCTGTATGTTTTATATTTGATTTGTATTATACGGAAATAAAACAAAAACAACAACACATTTCAAGTGAAAAATGTACCCCTGCGATTAGGTATGAGCATGTTTTGTTCGTTGGCTGTAAGAGGAATACAGAATCCTAGTGCTAAATGTGTTAATGAAACAATTTCCCTGTTTTGACACAGTCACAGACATGAACTACCTTTAAAGGTAGTGGATCTCATCAGCAAAAATCCCCGCAGATCAGGAAAAGATATCCCGTGCCCTTAAGCTATTGATGAAGGGCATGTCTGTGAAATCTGGGGGTCAGTGATAGCCTAGAATTTGAAAAATGCAAAAGAGAAACAATAGCCGTTTAGTGTACGTTCTATGGTAGGCTTTTTTTTTCTCGCGAGAAAAAAAATCAAATCTGAGTCTAACGGTTACTATAATTCAACCAAAACTGAGTTTCTAGCTCCTATATTTTGCTAAAGGTTCCCAGATGGCATTTGCCTCTAAATGTCATTGTACTTACGCAATGTTAATTTTAGACATGCAAAAGAGATCCACTGCCTTTAAGACCACATCTTCTTCTTTTTTTAAACTTCAGACAAAACCGGCCAAACAGAAGAACCAATTATCTTTGTAATCTAGTCTTAGGTCAATATATTAAACACCTTCCGCCCTCCCCCCCCCTCGAAGAAAAACAAGCCCTAACGTTCACCAATGCTCCTGCTACGCCTTGGTAAATTAATGCAGAAACTACAAAAACTGCGAGGTCAATTTTCCTTGCCGGGAAACCCTAAAATCAGTGGTATACAAAGACAATTTTTGTTCTGAGAAAAAGTTTTTCTATTTTGGTTGATAACTTCGTGTTCGACATAGAAGTCCATTGTCATTAAATGAATAGCATGGTTCATTCGTCCCTAGATTCAACCAAATGGTCTCGATTCCTCATGAAACATAGCCAAATGATCCTGACATTGATTACCATAAAATTGAATAAAAACGTCTGAACCAGTTTGGCTAATCGCGGCACGAGTATTCTTCCCAAAATAGTCTTTATGTCCTGCTGGTAGTGAGTTTCTTGTATACTATACTATATCAATCCACCTGACTATAGATATCGATGAAGCCATATTTTCGCTTTCATAACACCCCTTGGTTGTTAAGTCAACTTTCTGCTCAAATAATGGAACGTCACTGGTTGGTGATCGAGTGAACATTGAAAGCAGCTCTGAACTTTGGATAACGGATCGTGATGTGTGTCTCCTGGGGAAAATGGTGATGGACCTTCTACTCTCTCGTTCGTATCAACCCATTCGGCTAGATATCGAAGCTACAGGTTCTACATCAGAAACACTCTTCTGCGTTGCTTCAACTCTCTGCTCAAATAATGGAGCATCACTAGTTGGTGATCGAGTGAACATTTCTTTCAGAGCAGCTCGGAATTTTGGATAACGAATTGTATAGATAATAGGATTTGCACAGGAATTCCAGAAAGCCAAGACAACATGAACGCGGTAAGTAGGACTATACAAATAGGACGGACTAATCAGTCCCACATTGAACAACATGTAATACGTTTGTGACGGACCCCAACAAACGATGAAGATTATGATGACAGTGAAAAGCATCTTTAAGACTCTGTTTTTAGCGACGAGATGTTTCATAGATGCGTGAGATCGGTCCCTGTTTCCCTCCTCCCTGAATTGCATCGATTGTCGATGAAGAGAAACCGCCGTTAGAGCTTGCATCAGGAGCATTGTAATAGATGGAATCAAAAACTGAACGCAATACAGAATGACTCCTGCTAATTGTTGAGCTCCAGTTGACGGATACTTGATGACACAATTGTTAGTTGATTCATCAACAGAGTAGACAAGGAAAATGAAAGAGTTAGAAAGGAAAGATGCTATCCACAATAACACGATACAAACTCGCGCCAATTTTCTGTTGATCAGGCGTCTGAAACGTAGCGGGTATGCCACGGCGATAAATCGTTCGATAGGAATTACGGCAAGGGTGAATATCGATGCGTTAACCGATACCCACATAAACATTGTAGGATAGATGACCTGACAATAAAATGTGCCCAATGGCGTATTGGACAGTTGCGCTATTTGTGGAATAGGGATGAGAAAGATTGATGTTAAGAAATCTGCAGCGGCTAACCCTCCGATCAAGGTGTCTGTGGATCGACTCATTGCTCTCCTTTGAAACAGGACAAGAATAACAAGGAAGTTACCGATGATGCCCATGATAGCTGATACCAGCTGGAGGACACGCCACCACGGCCACGTGATGGGGTGCCACGCCCATATAACGGCATCCTTTTCCGTAGAAGTCATCGTGTTGGAGCGGGTGTAGTTATTCGTGCTTAGCGAAGTAGCTGATCCTCGGTCAGAAATAAGATCAGTTTGATATACTTCGTTTGGCAAATCGGACGTCGTAGGTGAATTCGTCGTAAATTTCAAAGAATCCAAGGTGTCGTTCAATCCCCATGTCTTACTGGATTTATTCGGTGATGAATGAGAAATCCACCGCTGACTTGAAGTAAAGATCGTTGTTGTTGGTTCCATGGACTTGACTTGATGATATCCCATGATGAGGACCGGTACAAGACATTGAAGGAGTAGATTTCTTTGCGATATCATTTCTATAACAAAAGTTAAAAATGGGTTTTAGGATTTACAAGTCCATCAGTTCCCTACAAGACGCTAGTTAAGTACTTACGAATGGTGTGTTGAAAGTTATTGATTTAAGACAAAAACTAATAATTATATGCTGAAAGAATAGTGTTCTTTCCGTGAGTTTAAATTTTGCTCATATTGCAGAACACGGTTATGTGTATGTTTGCATGGCGCAGCGGTCATTTGCGACTGCGTAACGTTTTTATATGGTCAAGTGGTGAACTCCGCGTGATCTTCGGCTAGCGGCCGACTAGACAATTTTGAAACTACCGAAAAATACCCGTCAGTTTGCAAATTTTGAAATTAAACCATCCAAATTTTTACCAAAACTACGTATTCTACCCAAAGGTTCTATGACAGGTGTTTATTTATACTAATGTTCACATTGTGAACGATGTGAGCTGATCTCATTTATTTTGCTATTTTCTCTGGCGTGCAAATCCTCAACCCTATCTTTAAAATGAGTCATACATTTTCTTTTAAGTTTTGGTTCTTGGAAAAATTGAGAGAAAAGGAAATATTTTAAAACATTATTTAACATATTCTTCAAATAGAATCTGAATCATTCCATTATCATTTTTTTAAAGATAATGTGCACAAACATTACTATGGAGGTGGAATGCTAACCTTCTTATTTTAAAAACTTATGCTTCTACTTAAATCTTATGTATACCTATTATACATGACAATTACACCTATGGTCTGTTGAACTCTCATTCTATTGGACCTTCAGGCTAAATCCCAGTTAGCAGGATTTTCACAACAGAATCCTTGCATAATCTACTTGATTGTAAAATAGTTTCAACCTGAGTTGAGGAGTACCTGAATCATGTTATTTACCTTTAAACAAGAGTGAATTTTATTTTTAAGGGAGTAAAATCAGTATAGATTATAAAATTTGAAAGAAATTTGTAGCATTTCCAATCTTTATAGAGTGAATGAAAGTTAATTGTGTGTGAATTTTGTAAATTTCCGTGAACTTCACACTTCAAAAGATGACTTCGGGGTTTGATCCCGGAGTCCCGGCTATACCGCTTCGTTACTCCATAAAAACTGATATTTACTGAAATTTACTCAGAACTTCTTTAACTCTACAACATTTACTTCAAATACTAGTATGTTTGATTGTTTGCATACTCTTGGTTTCCATGATAAATTAACTTTCTTGAAATTTGGAGAAATACAATCAACGGGTATTTTTATTTGCCCTTTTCGTTGTCATCTACATTTCTTCTTATCTAAGCGGTTGTGAGTGATTCGCAAATGACATTGACACGTAACTGAATAATTCTACCATCGCGATGACAATTATTATGCATTGCATCGTTTAATTTGGTCTTCCTTTCCATTCCACAAAATGTTTTCTTTAATACTGCTGATAGATCTGGGTGACATTTAACATTGCTGAATATGAAAGGAAACTTAAATATAGTACCTATCCTTTTCCTACTATTAATCTTAACAAAATGATATCAAGTTTCGACAAGTCCGGATTTTGAGCAACTTTTCTGTCTGTTTCAGAATCTTATGAGAAAATCTGAACTAATAAATATTTCTTTATTTTGATTTATAAAGTGTTATAAAATTCCAAAGTGAAATATCCTTATAGACTCATACTTGAAACGTAACTGATTAATATGATCAAGTTTGAAAAAAATAAAATAAAATTGACATCATTTGCAGTTGAATATTTGAATAAATGGGCTCACCTTGAGTTTTGTCCTGTGTTCAAACGCTTAAACAAACCAGAACGGAAACAGTAAAAGCGTGTAATGTACCCATGTACAAAAGTAATGAATATGTGGTAGTTATCAATGAGCCAAAAAACACAAAAAAATAATCCTACCTTAAAACTAACCTTTCCATTTTACATGGCTGTTTCTAATTTCTTATCGAATGAAGATGAAGTTTTTCTAATAAATTTGACAATGCCAAAACAAACTTGTTTACAATATACCAACATTTTCACCCAATATTTTCAAATTTTGGCGAAATCCCAACTGGTTTCCATTCAAATTTACTGGAAACATGCTAACAATCTACTCGCCAATATGTTGCCCAAATCGTATTATCTGTTTAAATGACAGATTGGTCTCTATTTTGTCAAATTCAATATACTTTTCTTTATGTATTTTATTTTTGATTTATTAATTGACCTGATCTATTTTTGAGTGTGTAAGGTTTCGTCTTATCAACAAACGCAATAAATACTTATTTGTTTTCTTCGTTTGTTTTTAGTGGATAAACATGTTACAGAGAAAACATTTGATATCATCCCAAAGTTTTTTACCTTTAAAACTTGGCAGGGAAACCATATTAGGGGGATTTTATCATTTGTCTCGTTTGTACTTTGTAAATACCCGATCTTTCGTATTCTACTGATGTTTGTTATAGCCCATCGCTTATCATAGGTGTATTTCACGTATTCAAGAATTGTTTACTGTAGTCCTGTTATCTGAAATGTCAGCTTACCTATCATTGGTTTTCGAAGAAAATGCAAATTTGTAAATGTACGAGTAGTGACTTTATTGTAATTACACACCATGCTAATTACAATAGTTCGAATAATAAAGAACAAAAGAGGAACTGGGAAAAAGGTTGAAGAGATTCACCACTTTCATGTAAATTATATGTGATGAAGAGACAACCAAATAACATATTGTAGTACAGAAATATCCGTCAAGGCTAATTACAATTTTACGGTCACGCTACAAATCTATACGTACCTTACTCGATGTCGTAAAATCTGCACGCCAAGACCACAGTCTTCCCGCGATACTAGTATCTTGAATTTGTGGAACAGGAAGGTGCGTATATGCTGAATTGGTTTCATATATACAAAACATGGTGGCTTACGCATGCGCCGTTCATTCCAGGATGGCTGACTTATTTCTACAAATACATTCTAAAACCACGACGAATAAATTCAGTACGGTTTAGTTCATTTTATATTAGTCCATTAGCTAAGTTAACTCATTGTATTTTTATATTAAAAAGTGGAATGAATATGCAATCCACAATTGATTGATGGATGACAGCAATAGCCAACGAACTGAAGGTTCTGAAAAGTATCCAAATAACATGTATCAACGAGAATTAATTGAAGTTGAAACCTTTCTCCTTTCTCTCTTTTGTTAATTTTCCTCGTGCCATCATAATCGAAACGACCATTTCATTTGGTCAGAGGTTTCTATTCACATAGATCAAAGATCTATTCATCATAGGTCAAATTCAAACTACTTACCCTACCTGTCATTGTTTCCATTGCATGTTTTTCTTCTTGAATAAAAAACACACGCACTTAAAATATTTGTAATCTCTAGAGATCAAGTTTCAATTCAATTTCAATTTCAATCATAATTTTTATTTTACAGAAAGCAATATAAAGCGAAGGACAGGGTATATATAATCTAACAAAAATCTGGGGTACAATAGTAACACAGAAATAAAACTCTTGAATTGTTCAGTTTATCAATGAGTTGAATATTGTTTCGTATAAAGCTAAGATGGAGTAAACACGCAATCACATAAATTGTAGAGAGGGAAGTAAAAAAAAAATATTTGCTTGAAGACAGAATAGTATTTGCGAGCACTTTCCTTTTTTATTTACGTCAATGGTACTGCATCATGTTTCCGTATTTCACTATCTATTGGATTTAGTTCCGTCAAATGATAAGTTTAATATTGCAATAACAGGAATACCCGCTTATTCTACCTGAACTGTTTGTATTTTGTTTATTCCTGGGACCCATTATTATTCCCAATAAAACTGTTTTGAGTTACGGTAGTTTTTGTAACAACCTAAAAAACCTAAAAAAAAAAAAAAAAACTAGTCAGAATCTTTAGTTATAGCATTAGATTATTAACTCTTTACACGCTGAATTTCTTTTAAGGAGATAATAATGACAATTGTTCTTTTCACATTTTCTTTGAATTTCGCTTTCCTTTTTGTGGTAGTGAAAATAGTAATTTTGTTATTATAATAGATGTTACTAAAGCAAACCAGCTATTTTCAGTGTCTCTTGTGCAAAAGTGAAGAAAAAATAATTATTACGATTGTTCAATTTAATTGAACGAATGTGCAAAATCGACTCTTTAGCGTGTAAAGGGTTAATAAACATCAATCATTATGGGCCATTTTTTAAAGATACTTTATCATGGCTTAAATGTATTATTATACCTGCCCATACTACCATTTTATACTTAATCATTTATTTTATTTTAATATCTCTACCAGAACATTGTCGTACGACGTCTTTTTGATTTCAGTATACCGACAATTCTTAAGTCAAAAATAAATCGCGCTGATTCAACGTAGACTAGATTCTACGTTTACCGCAACAACCCGCACGCAGGCTTCGCGTGCATGCCCGCGGATGGTTGGCACAGTAAATCTATAGGCCCAATGCTACAAACAACCGCGGCGATCGCGTCGATCGAAAGAGAATACGGTAGGCTTACTAGTACAAACAGAATTTAATATTATCATGGTACTCACACACATGGCAGACAGACGAAATGGAAGTTGAATCTGTAGATCTTCTAGTTCGAACTGTTACCGTTAGTGCCTAGCCTTCCAGCACCGCCAGTTAGTGCAGCGTGAGGTCAGACCGCCGTGGACGAAACAATCGCTTACCACTCGTGTTTTTGGTCAATATTTTTGTCCATACTGTACGTTATTTTCATCAAATGAACAAGGATTGGAAAGAGTCGGTATGTAAGAACATGTCCAGAATGATTTTGAACGTTATTTAGAACATATCAAATCCTTTGTGAAACTAAACCCGAGGGTGCTTTCCGCGTGCGGGGACTCTTTGGCAATACCACTGAAAATATGACATTTTCTACACGTTTTTGTCATTTATAAAAAAAGTTCTGACTTTCATTCTTAGTTCCACTGATATTACGCGGAAAATATAATTTTTACGTTTTATATTTGAAAATAATGCAAAGATGTCAATTGCATTCGCGTTTTGGGGTAAATTCACATTTTTTGGTAAACATGGTCGACTTCAACTGGACATAATTTGTTTGTCTGATATCGTCCAGCTTAGTTCCAATGAGTCATTTTAATTTTTTTTCCTAAGCTTTCCCATGCTATAAAAACGACGGTAATTGGTTGAATATTGCGTTCGCCTTTTAGCTTTAAAGAAAGATTTTTCAATCCACAAGCCAATGGCAAAACCTGTCTGATCGACTCACTTTGTACACAAAGCATGCGTATACTACGTGGTACACTCCTGATTTAGGAGTAGAAAAATAAAGGAAACCAGCTCAAAAGAAAGAGGAAAAATTCCCCTTCAATTTGAGCCTATACTTATCGCAGTCCAATGTACGAGTCGATCGCAGGATTTTTAAAAAGAAAAATGATCAAGACATCTTCAAATTGGCAACGCCTTTAATGATTAAAAAGCCTCTATATCTCACGCAAATTGGCAGTGTTTGACCAGAAAATTATACTAAATTGTTTTTTGTTATTTGTAATGTATAACACCTCTTTTGGATGTGCCATTCAAAGAAAAAAATATATGTTGCCAATTTGAATGAAGAAATAGGGATATAATCCTTCCAAAAATAAACCCTGCGCGTGGATGGGTTAACGTATGCGCAGCGAGCCGCACTGAGGCCAGGCCTACGGTCAAGTCTTGTTCTAACTCCTGGGGCCTATAACGGATCTAGGCGCTTTGACTTAGGGGAACGTTAGATACTATGGTCGGAGTCTAAGTTTAATTTGTTGGACCTTACCAGAACAAGAAGCAGATGCAGATCATAACGACGTCGTGATAATTACGCTAAGTTAGCGTTAAACGTTAGATCAGGACGTGTGATTTAGTGTGTTAGTTACGTGGGCGTGTGTGTGATGTGCATGTGAGCGAGATTTCGCTATTTTGATGCAAGTAAAAGTGACGTGCAGGGTCGGGGAGCTGTTTCTTCCCAGCTTTCTGCGTTGTGTTTACTGTTTGTGTATAGAAATCATACGGAGAAGCGACCCCAAAAGAAAGTCATTTATCATTCCATCCCTCTATTAGAATACCAACCTCTTTCCACTAATGGAGCAGGCCAAGACGTCTTCCTCCGGCTTGTGCGCACTCGCGTAACTTAACTGGTCCTTAACGCCTAAATAAAAGGATTTGATATGCTGCTGTTTTACTTACATTGACAGGTTCCCGAAAGTACAGGTTTGTCGTTTAATTTCCCTCATTCATTAGACCGGATTTGAAATCGAGGAGGGTCTTCAGACTTCCACTGAACTGACTCATGACGCCGAGACTCCGAGATGAGACAGCCATAAATCACTCCTTTTCCCCAGGACCAAGAGCAAGACTAGGGTCCAAGACCGATCAAAGTCCATGAGGTTCTAGCTTGATAAACAGAAACTGTCAGGCTAGATCTCAAGTCTAACTAGGTCTAGAATCTATAAATTCCACCTGTGAGATTGGATTCTCGAGCTCGATACCCGCAGCCCGCTTGACATACACAAGAAGTAGCTGCAGCTAGCTAGCTAGCTCGCGCGAGTTAGCGTCTCGATCGATCGATCGCACAGTACGTGAACGATCGACACGCGACGCACAAAAATATCTGTTTGTGGTTGCCTGCCCTGCGCGCGGCGCGTTGCTAGGTAGCGCAGCATGCACTGCACGGTCCTGATCGTTTTGTAGACCATGCGGCGCGCGGCGCGTAGGCATGATCCGTGGTTAATAAAATGCGAGCGATACCATTATCGATTGTAATCGCAGGTAAAAATGCGTTGCCCCTGAGTGCTAACGAAAGTGTATATCACATATATGATAGTACTTTGTGCAAATGTTGGCAGAAAATGTATCTCTGTCACGAGTGCCAAATTCAAGAATCTCATTGGTCAAACTTACTAATGTGGGATATAATATCTGATAGCCTGGAATTTTTTTATGTAACCTAGAAATCATTTTCTTCGATAATCGAAATATTTTTGTATCGATATTAGACACTAAGATTGCCGTAAATTGACTGAAATATAGCTCCTAGAATATATCTCATTGATATAATACCTGCGTGCACAATAATAACCCCAAAGCGGAACTTTCACTCTGAATGTAACAATTTCAGCTTTACAAGAGCAGAGTTTCACCTATGTAGTGTGTGTTTGTAATTGTATGGGTTTTTGTATTTTCTTGTAACTAAAAGCAATACACATAGGGGATCTCTTATACTTCCTGAAACACAACGAAACATCACTTAAAGACACAAACTAACATTGTGGAACTTCTATTAGAAAAATAAAATGTCAAACTTTGATATCTATGCTACATTGTAGTGCTTAAATGGACAAATAAACAACCCACAGAAGTTTGGAAAGTTTTGCTGCCACTGGCAAAATATGCTCAAATGAACGTCACCCGTGAATTTCCATTGCAGTGGAGTACAAAATAGCCTAGCTCTACGCATCATAGTATCCTAGCATCGTACCTTAAAACAATTTAGAATGTTATGTTGCCACTGGCATGGTATGCATCAATAAACATTAAGTACTCGAGTGTAAATTAGTCAGACCTATAATATACAGTAGTCTGTGGGAGGAAATAGACAAGGCCAGGAGAAAGTTACACTGGATACTGTAGATTTCACTACATGTATTATAAAGCACGAAATGATTACGTGAAGTACATTTTTTTACGGACTTCATTTTTAGACCTTATCTTACATTAGAGCGTGGATGATTATGTAGCTCACTTATTTATTAGCTTGTGTCTTTAAGTCCTTTGAATAATTTGAACGCCATGCTTAATAAATTTAATCATCAATAATTATCTAGAATTTGAATAAAAAACACCAGACATTAAATTCTATTAAGGTTGTGTGTGAGACTCACTGAACTGAGTTATTTCAGTAGTAGTTTTTCATTGCCCTTATATTGACACCAAAGTTCTCAAAAGATCAATTTGTTTCATATTAAAACCCTTGTGCAATATATTCAACTTATCTTTAGAACAAGGTGTGTTCCCCCAAACACTTAAAACAGCCAAGGTTGTTCCTATTTTCAAGAAGGGTGACAAAAATTTGTTAAAAAACTATAGACCTATTTCATTGTTATCATTTTTTTCCAAAACTTTTGGAAAGCTGGTCTGTAGTAGACTTACATCATTTATTGAAAAACAACATATACTGTTCAGTCGTCAATTTGGTTTTAGACAAGGTTACTCAACGTATATGGCCCTATTAGAATTTACAAATAAAGTGTCTGAAGTCTTTGAGAAGAAAGAATTTCTTATCGGTCTCTTTCTGGATTTATCCAAAGCATTTGACTGTATAAACCACAGGATATTACTACAGAAAATGGAACATTATGGTATAAGGGGAATCACATTAAAATGGTTTAATGTATGTACAAATAGATGATTATAAATCTCAGTTACTGAGTGTAAATGTAGGTGTACCTCAGGGTTCTGTGCTCGGACCACTTTTGTTTTTGTTATTCATAAACGACCTGCAGCATGTAAGTCAGAGGTTATTTTCCATTATATTTGCTGATGACACTAGCTTGTTTATTTCCGGCAACGATATAAATGAAATGCACTATACAATGAATATTGAAATGAAAAAGTTTTATAACTGGTTTATAGCAAATACTCTAACACTTAATTTAGATAAAACATGTTACATGATTTTCAAACCCCAAAACAAACTTATTACACCAAGTGAAACAACAATCTATGTCAATAATTATGCTATAAAACGTGTCACGAGCACAAAATTCTTAGGCATATTTATAGACGAAAATTTATCTTGGAATGTACATGTAAATGAAAATAGCCAGGGCAGTTGGTGCAATGAATCGACTAAAAAATACTATTCCTTCCAAAGTACTTCGAACCTTATACAATACCATGATACTACCATTCTTAATGTACGGTTGTCTTGTGTGGGGACATTGCGCCAACTACCTTTTGAAAAGAATTTTAATCTTACAAAAACGTGCAGTTCGAGCCATTGGCAACACAGGCCCATTTTCACATACTGCCCCCTTTTCAAAAATTACAGAATTCTACCAGTTAAAGATATCATTGAATTGCAAGTTGCTGTCTTTATGTACTCATACTTTAAAAATATTTTGCCAAGTAATTTTGATGGACTGTTCACCTTTAATAGTGCCATTCATAACTACAGCACCAGAGCTGGTTCATCTTTACACCAACCACTCTTAAAGTATGAATTTTCTCGAACGACAATTAAATTTATTGGTACTAAATGCTGGAATAATATGCCAAACGATTTCAAATTATGCCATTCATTGTCACTTTTTAAGCGTCGTTACAGACGGCATCTACAAGAAAAAACATCATAGATTGTTCCTTCTCACACATTGTTAATGCGCCAGACTTGCCTATTCGAAGTTTGCCTTTGTACTGTTGTTTGTGTGTTACGTAATGTCTGTCTTTAAAGGGCATTTCCAGGCTGATGGCGGGTTGCTTTGGATGGAGGGGGAGGGATCGGGGGATGGGTCGGCTGCTTGAGGAAAATCAGACTGATAGAAAGAGAAATGTGAAAATTTTGAAGGTTCCTAAAATCACTACACGGTTGGATGCATTGTGGTGTTCATTGCGGTCGTCCCTCCATTCACTGTATGTGCTGGATTTGGAATTCTGTGGTGTTTCTTGTCTCTGGATTTAGGAATTGGTGGCATGTGCGTGCAATGCATTGTATTGGAATGTTTGTGAACCAATGTTGTTTGATATATGGCGTGAAATGAACAATTGAGTGGGATGCTTCCTTCTTAGTAAAATTTGTTCGGGAACAAGATTTTGTTTGTGTAAAGAATGCAGATGGGTGAAGTATAGTGTGTAGTGGTTTACTGGAGGACGTCGCAGACGGGGTATGGCGTGTTTGGCCAAAATTAGTACTTGATATTAAAATGTGTTACTAATATTTAACAACTTGATTAAATTTTATTTCATTTCTTCTTTATAATAGCTTTCACACTGGTGTGTCTTCACTGTTCTTTGTCTGCTGCCGTTGGAGCGCTTTGCTGTTGCCTGGAATTGCCCTTTAATGTACTGCATATTTCATAAATCTACAGAGTTAAATATCGGATCACCTTAACGATAGGTCATTAATTTTGACTTTTGTTGATCCCCCACATGGTCAATTATATCAGTATTCGTTTCTGTTTGTGGGAATTTGAGTCGCTGTCGTTGTTGTTGTTGTTTTTTAAATTGTTTTCTGGATTGGTATGATTTGTTTTTAGCTGCACGTTGCTATACATGCATACGAATTGTAACTTTGTTTTTATTTTGTTGAATCATGTGAATAAAACTTTTGAACTTGAACACTTTGAACTTTGGTCTACGTATACTTGGAAACGAGCACACTTTCCCGTAGGCAGAATGCGTATATGGTACATACACATTTGTAATTTGTAAAGAAGTTCATTTAGTTCACTCATACATAAAAAACACACATGCAGACAATACAAGTAGTGTAATTACACTACTGATTTAAACGGTCACTGTAATGCCAACCTAATTGCGTTTCTGGTTCCTTTACGTAAAGTTCTTCAATTGTATTTTCTTCTATATGAATGTTCATTTTTAGGCATGCAAAAGAGAATCACCACATTGATGATAAGTGACGGGATTTTGCTTTAGTTAAATTCAATAAATGATCAATACACAACTTGTGACTCATGAAACTGTCCTTCATAAGAATTCCCACTTGGCTTTCTTTTGCTCTGATGTAAAACAGTGTCAAAGGTATTTTTTCTTCAGAAAAAATGCTGTGAAGTATCTTTATTATCCCATACAAGTATACATAAAGCAATTACAAACTAGTACTTAGGTTTTATTTATGGCGTATACTAATTACTGATAATTAGCATAATGACATGCGTGACAAATGTAGGACCGCAACAAGTCTTCAAACTACTGAAAATATTTCATTTGGATTTGTGAAGTTGTATTCTTATAAAATTATAATGAACTAACATAATATTGTAATATTACCACAAAATGACCAATTACGGTGCTTTTACGGTATTGGATTATATAATTGTGCATAGCACGACGTTGATAAACTAATATACAAGGGATTCAGCACACACGTACCAGATTTGAGTGTGGTCGGTCCGTTACTTAATAGGTTGAAGAGCCAAATAACTTGGAACTTAGCCATATGAGTTCCGCCCCTGGCAAGAAAAAAGAAATTTGCACCACCTTTTCTGCTTTCAACGCCTAATTTTCTCAATTTTAGTTCCACCTCTGTAAGATGTGCACCTTCCCGTTCCACCTCCCCAAGATGTGCACCTCCCCATGCCCAAACCAGCCTACGCCCGTGTCTTTGGTATCAAATACGGCTAGATATCGAAGATACAGTTTCTACATCAGAAACGCTCTTCTGCGTTGCTTCAACTCTCTGCTCTAATAATGGAGCATTACTAGTTGGTGATCGAGTGAACATTTCCCTGAGAGCAGCTCGAAACTTTGGATAGCGAATCGTGTAGATAATAGGATTTGCACAGGAATTCCAGAAAGCCAAGACGACATGAACGCGGTAAGTAGGACTATACAAATAGGACGGACTAATCAGTCCCACATTGAACAACATGTAATACGTTTGTGACGGACCCCAACAAACGATGAAGATTATGATGACAGTGAAGAGCATCTTTAGGACTCTGTTTTTAGCGACGAGATGTTTCATAGATGCGTGAGATCGATCCCTGTTTCCCTCCTCCCTGAATTGCATCGATTGTCGATGAAGAGAAACTGCCGTTAGTGCTTGCATGAGGAGCATAATAGTTGATGGAACCAAAAACTGGACGCAATACAATGTAGCCCCGGCTCCTCGTTGAGCTGTTATCGATGGATATTTTATGGCGCAAGTATTGGTTGATTCATCGACAAAGTAAACGACGAATTTAAAAGAATTGGAAATGAAAGATGCTACCCATAGCAGTACAATACAAAAGCAGGCCAATTTTCTGTTTGACAGGCGTCTGAAATGCAACGGGTAAGCGACGGCGATATATCGTTCGATAGGAATTACGGCAAGGGTGAATATCGATGCATTGACCGATACCCACATAAACATTGTAGGATAGATGACCTGACAATAAAATGTACCCAACGAAGTGTTCGGGAGTCGTGCTATATGGGGAATTGGAATCAAGAAGACGGACGTTATAAAATCTGCAGCGGCCAACCCTCCGATCAAAGTGTCTGTCGAGCGGCTCATTGCTCTCCGTTGAAACAGGACAAGGATGACCAGAAAGTTACCAATAATCCCGAGGATAGCTGATACTAGCTGCAGGACACGCCACCACGTCCACGAGATGGGGTGCCACGCCCATTTTATTGCATCATCTGGCATAGGATTCAGAGTGTTAAATTGGGTGTACACATCTTGTTTTTCAATTATTGTTATATTTTCTGCCACGTCTGAGATAAGTTGATGTACCTTGATCGGGAAGTCGTGCATCGTAAGAGAACTGGTCGAAAGCTCCATGGAAACCGAGGAGTTGATGAATTCTTCTGCATTGATTGACTTGTGTTGCGATGGAAGAGATGCCATCCATCGCTGGCTTGAATTCAACGTCATCGTTGATGGCTCCGTGCTCTTGACCTGCTGACATCCCATGATTAGGATCGTAATGACGAAGTGGAATAACGAACTTCTTTGCCATGCCATTTCTACGATTGAAAATCGAATGAAACATAAGTTAATAGATTCAAAGGTACTGAGTCAATGAAAATTGGAATGACGCACCCTTTTGAATCAAATAAAGAAAGGAGTAAAAGTATTTTTCACAACGCAAAGTATACTGGACTGATTGCGTGATAGCTACAATCCTTTTCCTTTAAGCAGTGTGTACATAACACACGCATGAATTGAAAATTATTTAACAAATTTGCTTATTTAATGACGTTATTACCGATTGTATTGCAAGAAAAATCATTGGGTGATTCGTGCTTTGAAAGTGGACGTTAAAATTAATATCACTGCACTACAGAGGAAAAGAGAAAGGGAAAGAAAGAAAGGGATTCAAAAGAAAACATTGTGCAAAACACATCAATTATATTTATTCGTATGTGTTCATTAAATTTGCCTCTTGGGAGATGACGCTGATAGTCAATCGTGTGGATCCTTTTTTCCACTGTGTTTAATTGTTTTCTACTTCTTACTAATATTTTACTGTGGTGGTTTGCTTAATCAGCGACATCTAAGGGGGGGGGGAATAAACGTCACAAAGTATTATTTATTACGGTAAAGTCAATATTGCATTCTACAAGTTCTATGCAAAAGGTATAGCAATCTTTAAATATCTGGTAAAAAAATTAACATACATATATAATGGTGTTTTATTGAAATCATCGTTGCAGCCCAAAGGCTGAATTGCAATGAATTTACAATATATACAATATAAAAATGGCAATGCGAGTGCAATATACGTAAAAAAAGAATGTACGAGCATAATACACAATACATAAATTAAATAGAATCATAAATTACAATACCTAAACAGATCAGTATAAAACTTTAAATATCATTATTAAGATATACATAATTCATATTCATACCGCTAAAACACAAATGTGAAAATAATATAAAGAAACATTTGGACAAAGAGAGAGATTATATCATTAAGTTATTGGCTACTTATTGAAATATATATACTTTCCTGTATTTTATCATTATTATTATTATTACTACATAACTGGGTTGGTGATTTTTTATATTATTATTATTTTTAAAAGGGGTGATATAAATCAAGATCCAATTCATGATTTCAAACGTGATTAAATTAATCAATCTATCGTATTGATTCAAACCACTTACCTTTAAACAAACTGAAAGGTAAAAAGAACAAAATTAGTGATTCACATTGCCATTGATTTAAATCAACAACCCAGTTACATAGCGGAAAAATCCTCGAGTTGAGCTTATCTATCATCGGAGCATCTATTAATAAATTGAGAGAAGTGTGTATAAGGCTAAATTTGTCGGGAAACTGAAAGTGAATTAAAATAAACATGACAAAAAGTGTGCGCACTGAATTATCTTCTCAAC
>JZLH01S0011604.1:29532-41116 GCA_001188425.1 Eucidaris tribuloides
CGCCACCGCCTCCGTCTACTTCAAAGAGGTAGTAAAATTTATGGCAAACATGGTGCAATTGAAAATTAAGATAATATTGTATGGTATATTCAAGCATATCCAGAACAAGTCGACGGTAATCCTCAAAAGTTGGCGAAAAACTGCCGAAGTCGATAAAATAACACATAGCTCTATGCCAATAACTAGGATACCGCTACCTTAAAGCTGCCCCTATAGTACAGCAGATACGAGCCAAATATTGTGTTCTACAGTCAGAGCTTAAATTGCCAAATTTGATAAGAAATCAGTTAATTTATAAAATATGAGAAAATTGTATGTTTTGTTGACATTTTAGAGTTTTACTAAAATTAACATTCACTGTATTCCATAGCAACACATGAAATACAGTGATAGTGCAATACTGGCTGTGTGCCGAAAAATCCTTCATCTCAAATTGGCCTCAGCTCATACTAGCCACTTGATACACACGCTCGCCCCTTCCGAGCCGACCCAACACATTCCCCTCAGTCAGCAGCTTAATGTTAAACGTAGTCACATCACACGTTCCCCTCGTACCCTATGTTACGACGTCGCAGCTGCTGCCTGGTGTCGTTGTGTGACAGGCTTCGTAAGCCAACAACACATGCCGACCTCCTCCCTTGCAGACTGCCAGGCCTAACACTGTTCGTAGCATGGTGAAATACCTCATCACTACACGCCAATGTATTCGTATTGGCATCATCAGCCCCCAATTTTTTCGCTCTGGGGGGTTGATGAAGCCTTCCATGCTGTGGAACACGAGCGACTTAAACTTCGTCACATAATACCCCGAGCCCGGCGTATGGCGTGCCGGATGTTGATCGGGTCACTGCAATTTTAGAGACCCATACCCCTCATTCTGAGACAACGTACATTAGCCTAAAACCCTAGCGCTAACCTCGTATAACCTCTTTAAATATTGAATGTATAGCGGTGCGATTAGATTATGCCCTAATACTCCTGCGCCCCCCCCGTCTTACGTTAATGCCCGTTGTTTGTACTGTGTGTCTAAAATGTTCTATTAGTGTGTATTTCTATTTTTAAGAAACTTTCTTTTCATTTTACGTGCCCACTAAGTCCCTCCCCACCACCCCAATCCTAGACCACAGTGATTCGTACGCCTCCCCCTACCCGCCTACAATCACTCGTCAGGCCCATCTAGGCTGCTCACACCCCCCCAGAACGCTCCAAAACGTGGCCCCTCCCCGCCGCCCATACCCCCTCGCCCAAAACCTCTCGGAAATTAAAAGAAAAAGAGAAAGTAAGAAATTAATTGTCATTAAATTCACTGATTAAAAAAGATTTAATGATTAATCCTAAGCACTATCTTGTCGCCTCAGCCGCTTGCTCATTTCTTTGAACGCTACTTACGCTGCCCATTTAAAAGCGTATCGGTACTCTACGATTAATCATATTTACCCCCCTCGTTACCCAACCGCCCGCCCGAAGTCCCCCCCTGCGGCTCCTGAAGCTCTGAACGAGCCACCAAACACCTCTGATTTGATGCGTCCTGATACTGCATGTTATCCTACTGCCCTGTTGTCCCTCCCTTCTTACGGTGGCAGTCCTCACATCCAATACACATGTCCACAGAATTAGTGAGTGAGATTTGAGGTAATTTTCGGCCAGTTTTTTAGCATTTGGAGCGATAAATTGATGACCCCTCATTTGCATAGTGCTTTCATCGGCCTGTGTCTTTGGTAGCAAAAGGTTATCACGACTGTTCTATCCTCTCAACAGGAGGCTACCTGACCAAAACCTATTGGCCAAACCTGGTGTAAATTGAAATAAGATGAAAGCAGTGTATGGTATACAACATATAACCGACAACAAGGTCTGCGTAAGCTCAAACTCTTGTCGAAAAACGGCGCAAGTCGATAAAATACCACATATCTCTATGGGCCAATAATAGGATACCCGCTACCCCTTAAGAGGCTGCTCCCTCTCATAACACAATCCGGAGTTACCAACATATTGTAGCTTTACAGTCGAGCTAATAATTTGCCAATTGATAAGATACAACATTAATGTTATAAGAATTAATTAGAAAATTTTGTAGTTTGCTTGCATCTGAGCTCAACTTAGCTTAGAACACTAAACATTTCACGTGATTTCCATAGCGCCAACACATAGAAAAACAGTGGATTACGTGCAATATGGCTGGTATGCAAGATCATCTGCAAATTGGGCCAGTCATATAGCCACACTTGAACCACGTGCCGACTCGTTCCACAACCGTAATAGTGTCCTTAACCTCTGAAGTCCTCCTTCACCAAACAACAAATAGAACACAGCCCAACATTGAGCGACCCAAACACATTCCCCTCAGTATCGCAGCTGTAACTGTCTAACCGATCACATCCACAATCCTGTAGACTCACGGGGACTAGAGAGTTCAGCATCGGCCGCGGTTTTGTAACTAAGCTTGGTCAACCAACACATGCGACCCTCCCTCAAAAGACCCGCCAGTAACAATACTGTTGAGTGTTAAATCGTAGCGCCTTCATTCACCTAACTCCAGCTTCCCCCCACACTTAAATGCTATCGGCATCATACCGATTTCTTTATCTTGGCCCGCGCCCTGGGTCTATGATCGCTCCACTCTATTTGTGCAAACCAGAAATAACCCTTACACTACATATCATGTCAATCCTGCATAATAGCAGGACCTCTACCCTCATCCCGAGACTAACGTACAGTTACCCGCCCCCCTAACCCTCACGCCCAACCTTATCACCTCTAATATGAATGCTAATAGCTGCGCATTCAATTAGCCCCCTATATATCTTGCCTCAACCCCACCCCTCGTCCCCGCCTCCCCCACCCCCCGCCCCTCCCCGCTCGTCCTACCCCCCACCGCACCGCCCCCCACCTCACCACCCCCCGCCCCTCCCGCCCACCTCCCGCCCCCCGGCCCCGCCCCCCCTCCCCCGCCCCGCCGCCGCCCTCCCCCACTCCCACCACTCCGCCGCCCTCCCCCCCCCCTCCCCTCCTTCTCCCCCTGACCCCGCTTCCCACTCCCCTCCCCCCCCGTCCTCCTTCCCTCCTCCCCCCCCCGCACCCCGCCCTGCCTCCTTCCCCCCCCCCCCTGTCCCCCTGCCGTTCTACTTGCTCTTGCCAAAACCCGTCTCTATTCATGGGGATTTTCGCTATTCTTAAGCAAACTTTTCTTTCTCATCTACCCGTCTCACCCCCCCCACATCGTAACATTACGAAACCACGCAACTCGAGCACCCTTGGCTATCCTCCACTCACTCGTCACCTGCCTACCACACTAGCTCTTAACACCCCACACCCGCCCCAAACTGGCCCTGCGCGGTAATAGAGCCTGCTCCCGCATGCAAAGCGCGCAACACTCAAACAGGAACACCAGCCGAAAAGTAACACAATATTCCCTAAATCAAGTATTAAAAACAACGAAATTGCAATGATAATCTTCCAACTCCACATTTCGGCGGATCACCCTTTCATGGTCAGTTCTTGAACAATTATCGACCTGCTCTTAAGTTAGCGGCTCATCAATTAATATATTACGCTGTTTACTACGCGAAGCCTCGCGGTTCCCTGCAGCTGAAGTGCCACTAAAAACCTGATTGATGCTTGATTATGCATCTATAGGTCTTGTGTGCCCTCTGGTTCAGTTTAATTTCAAATACAATGTCTGCAAAATTAGTGAGTGAGATTTGAGGATTTTGGCAGTTTTAGCATTTGAGATAATTTGACTACCCATTTGGCATAGTGCTTTGCAGTGCTGTGTGCTATTGGTGAGCACAAGGTTACAAGCGACTGTTTCTACTTCAAAGGAGGTCAGGAAAATTTTATTGAGCAAACATGGTGTAAATTAAAAAGATGCAATGATTTGTATTGGAACAACATATTACACGAAACAACGTCTGTCGTAATCTCAAATTGTCGAAAAACCGGGCGAAGTCGATAAAAAATAAAACACAATATCTCTATGGGCCCCAATAATTCAGGACTACCGCTATCGCCACGGCGTTCGCGAGTGGGATGTATACCTGCTACGGTATCCATCTGTAAAGTGGGGATTGGTAAGTGGATTGTGCGAATTTCAGGCACAACGTTCCTTCTGTTTACTAGGTTCCAACTTGTTCACATTTTAAGCTTGACATAAAGTGTATTGGATCCATGATAAGGTGGAGAACCGTTTGAATCCCCTCAATGTATGTTGGTAAATGTCAAGCCTGGATGCCAAACTGGCAGCGGCGCGTACCACGCAGAGTGACGGTGTAACCTGTGTAGATAACAGAAGGTCACGGAGGGAGTTTATAACAATCGGATAAGTGACCGTAACATATACATTCTTTGTTTGCCTTCTTAAACATTTCCGGGTGTTTCTCCCATTTGAGGATTCGATTGTATTGTAACACCTAGAATGTTTACTGAGAATCATCGAGGGTTTGATTGTCAGACATACGTTGACTGGGGGATATGCTTTGCGAGAAGTAGACATTCATACATGGAAAAACTTTGCATGAACGGCATACTTATTTTTTCACAACAACACTCATTTAGATTGTCGTACGCACCAGTTTGTATCCACTGACCGCACCCGTGCCCCGACTCCGCGATGTCATATCCAACAACCCATATCTTCCCAGCCTAGCTAGCTGTGACATTTGAAGGGCATCATTGATCAGTACAAGGAAGAGCACTGGACCCAATTTGGTCCCCTGGGGTACCCCTGCTTCAACTTTGGTCCAATCAGAAAGGTTACCACGGTAACGAACACACTGGGAACGATCAGTGAGGAAGTCGACTATCCATGAAACAAGACTGGCACGAGGACACAACTCAATTAACTTTGTAATAACAATGGTATGGTCCACCCTATCGAAAGCTTTTGTAAAGTCTGTAGTAATTAAGGTGGAGATTGACCCTACTCTATCGGCGTTCATTGCCAGAAAATTGATAATATCAACCAAGCAGTGAAAGGTAGACATACCAAACCTACTGCCAAATTGGTTTGGATCTAGTAATTGATTGATGTCCGACATAAGTTCCTTCGTAACAAAATGTTCAGCGATCTCAGCAAAGTGGTCCGTTAACGCTATGGGACGTAGACTATCGATCGAAGCCGGTTGTTCCTTGGGTATCGGTACTACGATCGCTTTTTTCCATTGTTTAGGAACAACCCGTTCAGTGAACGAGCAGTTTAACACATGACATAATGGAGTGCTGAGTTCATACGCAAACATTTTTATGAGTTTTGCTGTTTTGACAAAAAACAATGTCGTCACAGTGTGTTCACACAATGCTCACAGTGTCACTCTGTGAAAATGGACCAAATCCACACAGTGACAAAATAAAAATGTAGACCCTCGTAGATTTTTTTTCTTTTCTTTAAAAACTATTTGTTTTTATTGCATTTTATAAAAGAGAAAAAAGAATCACTGGTAATAATTTTGTAGTGACTTGAAAATCAAAATATATAAAAAAAACATTTTTGTTTTATTTATATTCCTCTGTATATATTTTATTTGACTTGATGTAGGTTTGTTTTTGTTTCCTGAAAATAGGTAGTCCACCTTACAATTTACTTTTAATTCTATATGGCCTATCTTGACTAAAATAGCTCACACGGTCACATCATTTTTAATCCTTTTGCCTTTCTAGGCACTTTCTTGTCACAGGATGAACAAAATAACTATATTTATTTTCCTCAATAATTCTGCTCCTATACAGTAATAAAAACAGTAATGCTGCCTGTGTATTCGGAGTGAAATGATCACTTAAATGTTTTTGCTACAAAAAATAGCTGTTTAGCTAAAATGAAGCAAAATAATCTGAAGCTCGGTTTACCTCCAATATTATTACTTTGGTATACTGTATCTCGCACAGCCGCTCTCACATATAATATTGATTCTTATAGCGGTTCCTGATGCATTATCATCTCAATAAACACTGCAATATTGTATATTCACACACAAAATTGTTGAAAATAAATAAGCAATCTCTGTCTTGTCTTCGTTTTAAGTCTTTCTGACCATGTTTGACAAACCGACCAACAAGAATTAAAGCCCGGACAACAGATTGGTGAAGGGTAAAGTATGGAGCTTTTCAAAGTACGACTTTGGGCGTGAAGAAAGAAATAATCGTGACAAATTTGTAGTTGTGTTTGTTCACTTATTTAATGTGTGTTTAATGCATTTGTGTTCGGGAAAATGTTAAACAGTTAAAAAAATTTCTGGATTAACAAACTTCTCTGGTTATTTTTCTGGCCAATGTCTTACTACACACAAATTAGATCGACTACTGCCTATAAAAGTATGAAATATTTTGTGCGTGAAATATGTGAGGTCATCGTAATAATTTTAGCAGTAAAGAAATAAAAGGAAGACAATCAGTGAAGATCAGGATGGATCTTTATTTCCCCCTCTTATTCCCTTCTTAAAAAGTAGCGTTTTAATTTTATGTTAAACCTGCAGAAATCAAATGAAAAATGTGTGTATATAACACAAAGAAAATCAGGGAATGCCGTTAAGGGGACCATACAGTTTGGAGAACAAAAACAAAAAATTATTCAATTCAATGCGTGTGTTATGTACACACTAAACTTATAAGGGAAAAGGATTGTAGCTATCACACGCAATATCATCCAGTCTACTTTGCGTTGTGAAAAAAATACTTTTACCCCTTTTATTTGATTCAAAAGGGTGCGTTCATTCAATTTTCATTGACTTCATACCTTTGAATCTAATTAACTTATGTTTCATTCGTATTTCAATGCGTAGAATATGGCATGGCAAAGAAGTTCGTTAATTCCACTCGTCATTAAGCGGATCGCGCTAATCTGGTAATGTCAGCAGGTCAAGAGCAACGGAGCATCAACGATAACGTTGAATTCAGCCAGCGTATGATGGCATCTTCCTTCCAATCGCCAACACAGAAGTCAATCAGTGCAGAAGAATTCATCAACTCCTCGGTTTCCATGGGAGCTTTCGACCAGTTCTCTTCACGATGCATCGACTTCCGCGAATCACGGTACATCACGTTAATGCTCAGACGTGGCGAAGAAATATATACAATAATTGAAAAGACAAGATGTGTACAACCCAATTAAGCACTCTGAATCCTATGCCAAGATGTACGCAATAAAATGGGCGTGGCACGCCATCTTCGTGGACTGTGTGGGCGTTCCTGGCAGCTAGTATCAGCTATCCTCGGGATTATTGGTAACAATTCTGGTCTCTTGTCCTGGTTTCAACGGAAGAAGCAAATGAGCCGCTCGAACAGACACTTTGATCTGGAGGTTGGCGCTGGGCAGATTTTATAACGTCCGTCTGTCTTGATTCCAAATTCCCCATATAGCAACATGCCGGCGAACACGTTCCGTTGGGACATTTTATTGTCAGAGGTCATCTATACCTACCAATGTTTATGTGGGTATACGGTCAATGCATCGATATTCCCCTTGCCGATAATTCCTATCGAACGATATATCTGGCCGTGCTTAACCCGTATGCATTTCAGACGCACTGGTCAAACAGAAAAAATTGGCCTGCTTTTGTATTGTACTTGCTATGGGTACATCTTTCATTTCCAATTCTTTTAAATCGTCGTTAAACTTTGTCGATATCAACCACATATCTGCGCCATAAAAATATGCATCGATAACAGCTTCAACGAGGAGCCGGGCTAACATTGATATTGCGTCGCAGTTTTGGTCTCCATCAACCATATAATGCTCACTCAATGCAAAGCTAACGCGGTTTCTCTTGCGATCGACGAAATCGATGCAATTCAGGGAGGAGGGAAACGGGGACGATCTCACGCATCTGATGAAACAGCTCCGTCGCTAGAAAACAGAGTCCCTAAAAGAATGCTCTTACTGTCATCATAATCTGTCATCGTTTGTTGGGTCCGTCACAAACGTATTAACATGTTGTTCAATGTGGGACTGATTAGCTCGTCCTATTTGTAATAGTCTACTTACGCCGAGCCGTCATGGTTGTCTTGGCTTTCTGGAATTCCTGTGGCAAATCTATTATGCTACACATTTCGCTATCCCCAGTTGAGCTGGCTCTCAGGCGAAATGTTCACTCGATCACCAGCCCGCATAGTAATGCTCCATTTATTTGAGGCAGAGAGGTGAAAGCAACTCAGAAGAGGCGTTTCTAATGTAGAAACTGTAATGCTTCGATAATCTAGCCGTATCAATTTGATACCAAAGACTAGAGCGTAGCTGGTTTGGGCTGGGGAGGTGGAACACGGGGAGGTGGCACATCTTAGAAAGTGGAACTAAAAATTGAGAAATTAAGCCGTTGAAAGCAGATAAGGTGGGTGCATAATTTCTATTTCTTGCCAGGCGAACTCATATGGCTCTGCGGGGGGGGGTTTGCACTGCACCCAGTCACCCCTCAGCCTACGGCCCTTGAAAGAGAGGAGCTAGAAGGTCTTCCCCCCATTCTTCCCAGGAGGCAGAACGTCCGTGAATTATTAAATAGCACTATCAAAAATTAATTTTCTTTAGATCATGACATACAGCGTGGAACAAATTTAAGTTCCAAGTTAATTTGGCTTCTTCCAACAATATTAAGTTACGGACCGACCATACACCAAATCTGGTAACGTGTGTGCTGAATCCCTTATTCACGACCGTGGCTAATGCACAATGATATAATCCAATACCCGTAAAAGCACCGTAATTGTCATTATTGTGGTAATATAGCAATATTAATGTGGGTTCGATGTATAATTTTGTAAGAATACAACTTCACAAATCCAATGAAATATTTTCAGTAAGTTGAAGAACTTGTTTGGCGGTCCGTACATTTATCACAGCATTGTCATTAAAGGCTAATTATCAGTATTAGTATAACGCCGTAAATTAAAAAAAACCTAAGTACTTTAGTATTGTAATTGCTTTATGTATATTTCGTATGGGATAATAAAGATACTTCAAACCAGCACAGTTTTCTGAAGAAAAATCCTTTGACACCTGTTTTAACATCCAGAGCCAAAAGAAACAAGTGGGATTCTTATGAAGGACAGTTTCATGAGTCACCAATTTTGTGTATTGGTCATTTTATCTGTATTTTAACTTAAGGCATAAATCCCGTAGCTTTATCATCATGTGGTATTTCTCATTTGGCATCCTAAGAAAGAAAGCATTCATATAAAGAAAAGAGCAATTGAAGAATCTTTACGTAAAGGAACAAGAAACCGCATTAGGTTGCATTACGAGTGACCGTTTAAAATCACTAGTGTGAATTTACACTAAATGTATTGTCTGCATCGAGTGTTTTTTTATGTATGAGTGAACTAAGTGAACTTCTTTACCAAGATTACAAATGATGCTAGTACCATATAACGCATTCTGCCCTACGGGAAAGGTGTTATATGTGCTCGTTCCAAATATACGTAACCAAATATAAGGCAATGAAAAAATACTAATGAAATAAACTGCAGTCAAGTGAGTCTCACACACAAACCTTAATAGAATTTAATGTCTGATGTTTTTTATTCAAATTGCCTAATAATTATTGAAATGATTAAAATTTATTAAGCCATGGCGTTCAAATTATTCAAGAGGACCTTAAAGACACAAAGCTTATATAGCGAGCTAACTAATCATCCCAGCTCTAAATGATAAAATAAGGTTAAAAAATTGAAGTCCGTATAAAAAATGTACCTTCACGTAATCCAATTTGAGTGCTTTAAATAACTACAGCTGTAGTGAAAATCTACCTACAGTACGCCAAGTGAAACCCTCCTTCTCCCTGGGCTTGTCTGTTTCCCTCCCACAGACTACTACTGTATATTATACGTCTGAAACTTAAATTAAGTAACCCGAGATACTTAAATGTTTTATTGATGCATAACAGATGCCAGTCGGCAACATAACATTCTAAATTGTTTTTATGGTAGGCGATGCTAAGATATACTTGATGCGTAGAGCTAAGCTTTTTGTACTCCTCATGCAAGTGGAAATTCAACGAGTGAGCGTCTCATTTGAGCATATTTTGCCAGTGGCAGCAAACTTTCCCAAACTTCTGAGGGTTGTGTTGATTTGTCGCAATTTAAGCAAACTACAGCATTAGGCAGGCAGATATCAAAGTTTGACATTTTATTTTTCTAATGAAGTTCCATCAATGTTATACGCATTGTGTTCTTTAAGTGATGTTTCGTTGCGTTTCAAGGAGTTAGAGAGATCCGCCTTATGTGTATTGCCTTTTAGTTACAAGAAAAATACAAAAACCATACAATTACAAACAACCAGGGGCGCTGCAGCCTTCATAGGTGCAACTCTTTGCTCTTGTAAAGCTGATAAATTGTTAGCCAGTTTCAGAAGTGAACGGGTAGTTCCGCTTTGGGGTTAATTATTGTGCACGCAGGTATTATATCAATGAGGATATATTCATAGGAGGGCTATATTTCAGTCCCAATTTACGGCCAATTCTTAGTGTCTAATGATCGATACAAAAAAATATTTTGATATCGAAGAACAATAATTCTAGTACATAAAAAAATTTCCAGCTGTCAGATATTATATCCCCAGCATTAGTATTGTGTGACCTAATGAAGATTGTTTGAAATTTGCAGCTCGAGACCGAGATATCCATTTTCTGCCAAGCATTTGCCAAAGTACTATCACATATGTGATATACACTTTCGCGTTAGCAACTCCAGGGGGCAAACGCGATTCTTTACGGCTGGGGCGATTTTTAAACAAAGTCCCGGGGAATAAAAATTATTGGTTTTTTTTCAAAATCGCTGCGGGGGGGCAAGGTGTGTGATCGCAGAACGGGAAGCGGGAGAGGGTCGGATGCGGCGGTGAAGCGGCGCCGGGCGCGGCGGACGAGCAATGCGAGAGCGAGAGCGAGTGAGGACAGTGGCAGTGGCATGCTCGCACCAAGGGGTAGACGAAGGCGAGCGCGCGCAGGGCTGAGCAACCACAGGAAGCAGAATATTTAGTTGGTGGCGATTCGCGTTCGAATACGTTCAAAACAGGAGAGATAGCTGTGGCGATCGGATGAATCGATCGGGAGCACAGAGATGTCGCCGGAAGCTATTTACTCGAAGAACAGCTGCCCATCCATAGAATGATAAACAGACAAAGAAGTACTAGAAACAGGATGAAGAAGCAGAAGCGTTATATTGAATGAATAAAAATTTTTGAGATAATAAAGTGATGAAAGAGAAGTTTATTTAAGATGGAAGTAGGTGTAAAATCTAAACTCGCGAGGATAGGAACCAGAAAAAATGCTAAGAGCGGGTAAATTGGAAGGGAGAAGAGAGAGAAGTATATTGAGAAGGAGAGTATGAAGATAGGAGTAGAAGTTAGGAGTAGAAGAAGAGAGGTAAGAAGGAAAAGGCGATTAGATAAGTTATTAGCATTAAGGGTGGCTGCAGAGTGGTACTCTAGTGTGTCTGCAAGCGGGCTGGCGGGTATCACTGATTCTCCGAGAATCCAAAAAAAAACCCACAGCGTGGAAATTACTCGAATCTAAGAACTGTTAAAGACTTGAAAAGAAGTCTAAGCCTGAACAGTTGTTTCTGTTTAAATCCCGCTAAGAAACCGACCAATGGACATTTGATACGG
>JZLH01S0011626.1:0-12702 GCA_001188425.1 Eucidaris tribuloides
AAAAAAAAGCCGAGAGCAATTACCCTCGACTCCTTGAGAATCTCCAAGAAGGATTTCAAATCTGAGATAAACCTGTCTCGCTGGAGTTGATCCAATAAATTTGCTTAAGTACTCCTTAAAATCTAGGCACAGAAACAAAAATCATCCGTACTGACTGATATGGCGATATCTCATTTCTTCACTTCGTCTGTCTTTCGACTATCAGCGGGTGCAAAGGGCGTGTCGCAAGTCAGGGATGAAGAAAGTTAGCCACGCCCATCCAAAGTGTCCGTCGTCATGGAAACGGCCTTAACCGATCGCATGAAATATTCGTTGCATGTATTTGCATGTACATACATGTAGTGACAGATCATTTATTTCTGCATTGTAAGATATAAATATGCTTCTTGTATCTACGACTCATCGTATGTCAATCATAGTTTGTAAAATAATATTGGAATTTCATTACACTAAAAGTTGTATAACCAAAAGTGGTTTTAAATAAATTCGACCTCCTAGATAATAATGATTAGAGTTTCCCCAAGGTAATTTACCATGTCGTGTAATCGACTTGTCGTCCAAAAAGGAAAGCATTAGACGAAACAATACCCCATAATTTTGAATCTTAATTGCATTTATTTTGTGTCCTTTGTGTACGAGGACTTATCAAGAAAACAGCTGAATCTATACAAAAAAAAAAAAAAAAGACGATACAATTATTTTCTTATCTATACAGGGTGGCCCAGAAAGAATGCTACGAGTATGATCGCTAATTTCTTCAACATTATCCGCAAAATGTCATGAATATTTATTTCGTTGGTTAGAAAATTCCTTTTTTCAATAAAATGATACCAAGATCATTAATTTTGAGTAAGGCGTTTTGATTCTAGGGCCATTTTTCGGAAGCAATGCAATTTCCAAATTTGTCAATTTTTCAACAGCGGCGGTCATCGGAACGCCGAGATATTCTGGCGTCTCTGCTAACTATACCGGACAAACCGCGATGACAATGGAGACATAGCTGCATCGTCTTCCTTATGAAAGCGATGGCATTCCAGAACTTTTGTCATTGCGGTTTGTCCGGCATGGTTTGCTGAGACGCCAGAATATCTCGGCTTCCAATGACCGCCGCCGTTGAAAAATTGGCAAATTTGGGAAATTGCATTGCCTCCGAAAAGTGGCCCTAGAATCAAAACGCCTTACTCAAAATCAATGATCTTGGTATCATTTTATTGGAAAAAGAATGTTCTAAGCAACAAAATAAAACTTAATGACATTTTGCCGATAATGTCGAAGAAATTAGCGATCATACTCGTAGCATTCTTTCTGGGCCACCCTGTATATCAATTATATCATCTTTTTACAGCTCACAAAAAGTTCATTTGAGTAGAGAATTAAATTTTCATACAATATTCACCAATGGCAGAAAATAACTATTGGAGTTTTGTGTCATCACCATAAAATGCAATAAAATGGACTTACACATCATATTCATTTTACAATAAAGCGCATGGATTCATACATTCGCACAAAAGCGAAAACCTTTATTCATCAAGGAGAGAACTGAAATAAAAACAATTATTGAAACTGGAGTCAACTCAGTCGAATGGTTAGCACATAGTTGAATTTCACTGTACGTTTCTCTTTATAGTTTGATCCATATTTGTTCGTGATGAATATGGATTGTATAATGTCATTCCACACTGGGACTTTCTAACTTTATCTTTAAAACCTAAAATGAAACAAAATATCATCAAAAGTAGGATTTGAGATAAGAGAATTGCTTAGGGCAGAATCTCGTTTTCCGGGAATGATCAAACACGACATTTAGTGAATGATATAAAATATTTCCGTTTGAAGCTAATGCGGTAGTACTGTCTAGATCTGGTGAAAGAAGAGGGATTAAATCGAGCTAAAAGAGGACTGACGATATGCGAACAATGCGGTCGAAATGATTAAATCGGAAAAAACAACCGTGGAACATTTTCTCCAAAGGAAAGCATCGAATATGTTTTAGAGTTTTAGATTGACCAGAAGCAATGTTGGGTGCGCCGTATGGACGAAAAATCAATTCAAGACATACTTACATTTCAGCAAAAATTATTGGCCGCACTAATAACGAGAAGACATGGCCATTTTAAACAAGTATTAATTGAATCTTTTCATCTTTTCAATTTGGGACATCTTGGATTGTTTCTAATCTTTCGTTGTAAGGCCGGCAGAAGGGCCCTAGCATAGGCCTATGTCTTCGGCAGAAGGGCCCTAGCATAGGCCTATGTCTTCGGCAGAAGGGCCCTAGCATAGGCCTATGTCTTCGGCAGAAGGGCCTTAACGCTATATTGCTTCTAATTTGAAAACCATTGACATTTTTCACGTGAAATCAAAGTATATATTTGTTTATCCTTCTTTCAGTTTGTTAAGTGTGCAAATATCAATCCAGGCACTATTTCTTTAAATTAGAGAAAATTTATCGTTAAGGCCCTTCTGCCGGCCACATACAACGCTTTGCTATGAACCTATATGCGCATACAGATCTGAGTGTTGCTAAAAAAGACAAACGGACAGAATACATATCCCAATAAAACCTTTTTTTCAGAAGTCTTTAATTCCTACACATTCAAAAGTATCAAAATAAGATGGGTGGAAACGCAAGAAATGAAGGTAACATTATGACTTGCCAAAACAAGATAAAGAACTCTATTGAAACACATTGGAGAGGTTAAATTACTTTCTTGTGATTTATTTTCATTTCTTGTACATTGATCGATAGTCGTTCTTTAATTCACTTATTTTCTCTGTCTTATATATCAATCTCACTTTAATTCGGTTTACTCTAATGGTTTATTTTACTTTATACAGTTCAATGGACTCTCTTAAAGTTTTGTTTTATTTTTCTACCAAATCACAGATAAATTTGGGTTCGATATTTAACACCTTCGAATACACTATAAATATTAGAAAGATCGTAATCTGCATTATTTATAACATTTTCCGTCTCCAAAAACACTCTTGACGGACCTCTAAATGCCATCCTCGTACCACAGACACTATAACTGTCATCCTAACATCGTTAGAAGATGAACTTGACACCCATCTTTGAACGCTCATCAAAAATAAAGAAGATAATATAATAAATATTAGGGGAAAATGTTATCTGGGGATAGGCCGGTTGCAGGGACTGTTTTCTATACACCCCCGGATTCACACATGTCTTCCGGCAATGGCCAATCACATGAGTGTTGAGTGACGACTCGGCGGGCAGGCGTGTCGGGTTTGCGTCGCCCACTCTGATTGGCTCATTCTTTTGAATTTTTTTCTATTAAGGATGTCCTGAAATTTACGCAGGATGCAGCTCAAATGCAAATGAAATTCATTTGTCTTACTCGTATTCTTTAATGTATGATTTTGTTTTCATGAATATGTGCCATAATTCAAACATTCTTTTTCTTTTTTACCTATCAGTATAATATTCTGCTTGATAGTACAATTTTCAAACGTGAAAGGCACTCATTTAAAAGGTGATTTCTAACTTTTATTTTAACTACTGTTTAAAATTTCTATTGTGGAAATCTCACGGTCAAATAATTCCTCTATGTTGTACTGTACAATAAGTAGTATCAGAAATGTAATATTGTGACGGGCGATTTGATTGTGTAGCTTTCTATGGGATCAATTTCTATTAATGCCATCTTAAATTCAATTCTAGTAAGCAAATACTTGTTTCTTCTCAAGTAAACAAATTCAAAACATACCATTTCGCCCTGAAAGTGCACTATATTGGTATAATTTAAACTAATTTGGGTCTTGGAGCATTTTTTTCTCCCAGTCATAATACTGTAGGAATCGTCTACTGCATGATCATGCGCCTGGCAACCATTATCGCGTATATACATATCGGGTTGGTCCGTAAGTTGAAATGAAATTATTATTTCGGAGATCACGAGAGGGAAATCATTATACGGCCGTTCAAATGACATCAAAATTACGATAATAAGCGACTCACTGAAATGTTTCACATCTGCTTTTTCTCATAATGATATATCTTCTCTCTCTTTCTCGACCTCCCTCCTTTCTTCTGTCTTTTGCTCAGACTTCCTCTAGTCTTTATTTCTAGAGAGGACATCGATAAAAATACATTTGATCACGAAAATTGCGGTTTATCAGTTAATCACGACAATATGATATTTCATTAAGATATCAGACTTTGTTCATTAAGATAAGGATGGTTTGTCGATGGGCTTCGAACGTATTGGGTCGATTGGATTCGAGTTGGCGACAGGGCATTATCCAAGTAGCTGTAATGCGAGGAGGCGTTTACGCGATATCAGGTTACGGTGTATTTTTTTTTATACTGTATACACTGAACCATGATTAGAGCATCTCTGGTGTAGGCTTAATTGGAGAGACGTGTTGAAAATTTCAGTTTCAAAGGGCACGTGGCATGATTGGGAGCATTTAAAAATGATTTGAAACATATACCAATGTATACACTAACTGGGCTGTATATCTTGGCTGGAAAGAGGAGAAAGAAGAAACGTGTTGAAAAGTTAAGTTTTGATAGAATAATGACATGATTGGGAGACTTGTAACTGTTTCAAGAGCCCGATGTATATACTTAGAGTGAATATCTTTTGGCTGGAAATATTTGCCTTGAATTTGTTTACTTGCAGAGAAGAAACAAGCATATAAATATACTGATAGAAATTGAACCAGCACAAAGGTGTTCAACAAATATGCCTGTCACGGTGAATACTGCTGATAATTACCGTTAAAAAAAGTCGTGAAGCCACAAAATTTTCCCAGCGGAATCCTTGAATAATTTACATGATTCTGAAATAGCATTTTTCCAAAACGAGGACTGCTTCCAGTCATGGTTTTTTTTTCTTTTAACTACCAGTCCTACTATTTTCCAGCTTTTCTTTCATGGAAGAATGCGGTTTGGGAATGGAAATTTATCAATTCATAAAAGAAGAAATTTATGAATTCTTAATTGGAAGACCGAGTTGAATTAATATGTGTAATATGCGTGTTATTGACCAAGTTTCTTCGTTTTTAACGGTGATATAATACTGGACAAGCTAAAACGATTTTTTTTTTTGGTAAAAACAGTACTATCTACATTGCAACCCATTTATTCAATTAGCTACCGGAATCATTCAGAACAAGATCCACACTATCACAATTTCAAAAAGATATTTCTTCTGTCTTCATTTTTGAATTATGATTTCATTCATTTTGCGCATGTCACTTTCTGTTTTAGTGATTCTTTTGTCGAATGGATTTCTTGAATGGGTCAAATTTTCTTTGTCTTATATCAAATTTAAGGGTTTTTTTCATTTTTTATCTGTCAATATCTTTTGATTTACTTTATTTGTGTATTTAATTATTTATGTATACTTATGTTTTGTTTGAGTTATGTTATTATGTTTATGTTGAACTTACTTTTGGTTATCTTTCTATTTTGTTTTAATGATTGTATTATGAGGACTTGCTGAAAAACAGTCTAACGGCTGATAGCAAGTTTTTTTTTATCCCGTATTGAAATAAGTAAAACAAACAATCAAAGAAGTGTTTAACAATACAAACTGTTTTTCTCTAAGATCGTCACTATTTACATACTCCATCCCATCCCCCACGTGCCAGAAAAGGTCTAATTCCAAAGCTGTTACACCCAATGTGCATGGGGAACATGCCCCATCCCCTTTATGCACCCTTTGAAATTACTTAAAATAATTAAGCATAGTGTAACTAAATCAAGGAAATCAAACTCGTTCTTTTCTGCCTATTCAGAGTCAAACTGCTGATATGATTTCGAGCGTAATGTATCAAGTTACCATAAGATTATCGTCAGGATTATTTTGTATCCGAAAATCGGACAACTTCGTCGGATTTGATTAAAAGAGAACCATAGCAAATATCACTGCTACAAATTACAATCAGATATAGCGAGCAAGTGTCTGACTTGACTATAGTCAAGGAATATCACGATGGCGGAGGATTTGCAACCAATATCATTGATGACATCAAAAGAGCCTCTGGACGATCCATGGGTAAGGGGGTTTGCTTTAAAACAGTCAGGCAGCTTTTCTACTTGTCTTCACTTCAGAGAATATACAATTAATATTTTGAATGAAAATTCAGATTGGGGAGAAGTAACTTTCATGGATAGTTACATAATTTTGTAGACTGGGACCGTGGAATTATCAAATTTATAAGAAACTGTTCAGTGAACATTTAGATAAGCCCTTTATGAAAGGATGCTGGATTGAGGATGCAAGACCATTGTCATTTAGATATGATAACATGTATTATATACCAGAAAATAAAGATAGTTCTGATACTTTAAAGAAAATACCCTGCAATTATTTCACGAAATGCTACATGTTATGGAATTTGTAATTATTGTGCTTTTGTTTTGTAATTTCATGTTACATGTATGTCTGTGGGTGTATAGGCCTACGGATTTGCATGCGTTTCAGGTAAGCGTGTAAACACTAATTTTAAATCTAACACTTTTGTCGTTAATTAAACAAGAAACATATTACTTTAAACATAAATAGTTAACACCAAGGATTTTGAAAATTAACATTTGCAGTGATTTTCTTGAATTTATGTGAGGCAACAACTTTTATGGGTGTTAAATTGTACACCCTATTTGCAGTGCATGATGCATGTTTTGTGCATGTAACGCATGAAAAACGGAAACCACTGTCTCCTTTGGTTTATTTATTTTTTTTATTTCTGTAGGTCTGTAAATTTAAATGACTGGAAAGCTTTAAATCTGTGGGAAAGAAACGTGTTTCCACTCAGACATTAAAACACATTAATTTTAGTCATGAGGGGGAAATGGGGATAATGTGGCATACAATCAATGCAGAGTATGTACTTCAGTATGCCCATATGGTCAATTAAATTTGCAGAATTTCCGAAAATTAACAAACCAGATAAAGAGCTAATTCAACAGAAAACGCAGATTTAACATTGTCCGTCTGAGTTAAAGGTGGTGTGTACCTGAAGTCTTGGTAATTGGAGAAATTAAATGTTGTTATATCAAGATTTTGTCTTTTAAAGTAATAGGCTAACATTGTGGACCTACAATCTACAAAATTGTCAAACTTTGATATCTGAGCTATATAGTTGTGTTTAAATGGACAAAATAATGAACACCCTACAATATAAAAAGTTTGGAAAGTAATTTTCCACTGGCAAGATATTCATTAATAAACAATTTTCACTCCGATGGAGAATAAAACAATCTAGATCTACACACATAGTCTATGGGTGCAAATGGGCAGGTGAATCTGGTCAACTTGAGTGCTTGTAGATTTTCGATTTTTTAAAGCACTAAATCATCATCTTGAAATACAATTTTGCCAGGGCTTCATTTTTAAACCTAGGATTGTCCTATTTTCTGTTTTTAATCTAGTCGATACCATGTCAAGGGTATTATGCACTATATATGAACGGTGATACTATTATCATTATTGTTATTAATCCCCTGCAAATCATACGCTTTGAAACACTTCCCTTTTTAGGACATTGGTTGGATAAAACTAGAAAATTCGGAGATCCCCGACCTTTTGTCATGGGAACTGTACATGGTCATGTCGCTCCTTGATAACTTTAAAAAAAATCATATGTCATTATGAACAATTGTCAGTAGGTTTGATGGTATTGCGTTCTGATATCTGGCATTAAAATATCATACTATGTGAATGATCGATGAAAATTTTGTATGATCGACCAAAACTAAACTTGGGCTTTGAAACAATATTTTTATCATTTTTTCAAATATAGTTAATTGATCAAGTTGTATGTTTCCCTTTTCCCTGGTACAGAGAGCCAGCAGAGTATGTGGTTTTAAAGTCAGGTATATTATTCATCAGAAGGGCGTTAGTCTAGAGGAGATTAATATCAATCATAAACGTAGACTTGCACGACAGGATCTTTATGGCTGCAGTTCAAGATGTCGCATTAAGACAATAGACACACGGCCCCAAGCATGAATTAATGAAAGAATGTAATAAATGGATGGATGGATGGATGGATGGATGGATGGATGGATGGATGGATGGATGGATGAATGTAATAAATGGATGGATGGATGGATGGATGGATGGATGGATGGATGGATGGATGGATGAATGGATGGATGGATGGATGGATGGATGAATGACTGAATGACTGCATGAATACATGCATATGTGAATATAATTATGAATGAATGAATGAATGAATGCATGAATGAGTAAATGAATGAATATACGAATGACTGCATCAATATTTGTTAACATATATATGAATCTTATGATTTTATTTCATAATATCATCTAGAAAAGACGGAAAGAAACTTAATGTTACAAGTATACAAAATTAATTCATCCCAAAGATCACAAAGTAACAGGTGATACTAAGATTTAAAACTGCACAATAAATGAATACAAAATGGTGAAATAAATGATATGTTAAAAATTTAAGAGAACAAGCCAGACGGGTTAGCTAAGACTGTTCTAAAACCATAATCGTTGATTCAAGAAGGACCTTAGTCCGCCATTTAGGTCGCAAGGTAGCTTTCTACCTCCACATAGAAACCGCGTTTATTTTAAAGAGCAACTTCCAAAATTTCTCGTTAATTGACCGGTTCGTAGTTTTTTTTTTTTGTAAATCGAAGGAGATAAATGAAAATTGTATGTGTTTCGAATAAAAAATAACATGATTTATGATGTTTTACAGCTCCAAAAAACATATATGATCCTTGATATAAGACTAGCCACACGTTCTCTCTGCTAAATGTTATGAAAAAGCAACCTTGTATGCTATACTAATAAAAATCGTTAAAAATATTAGAACGTTGAATTATCCAACTTGTTCACAACCTCTAGAAATTATAGTCCTCAAATAATAATAAAAGGCCTACCACAAAATACAGCAATTTAGCAATCTATATTGATTTAATGAGTTTTTTATGTTTCAATGCCATTGCGTCCTTCCCGCTATGCATTGCGATAGATCCCTTAAAAACATTATCTTCAATTTTTATACAAAAAACTATGATATCTGAGCTGTACAATATTGCCTGAATGGACAAATAAACATACTATATACAACATTTTGGAAAGTTATAGTGCCACTGGTAGTGTATATATGGAAAAACATGCAAAGCACTATTATAACGTATGATCTAAAGTATAACACAGCAGAAATGGACAAGGAAAAATTGGCTACTTGAAGATTTTCAGTCTCAAGCACTAAACGATGATTTTGAAATACTTTTTTTTTCAGGGCTTCATTTTCAGACTTTATCGAAGAAACTTAGAGCATGGAGGATCTTATAGTTCAGATTTTTTTTATTTAAACTGTAACAATTGTTAAATTTTGTCTTCAAGTTCTCGCAGCCTTTAACGAACCCAAATCCAGAGGACAGGAGGAAGACCCCCTGACAATGAGGGGGATGTCTTCCTGTCCCCCACGCGTTCGTCCCCGCGACATTGTTGTCCCAATTTCCATTTTTAATCTTGACGGCGAAAGGAAATATTTGATTACAATCGAAAAGAAAAAAGGTTGTCCAGGGCGGAGTCGGAATAATTTCGTGCATCCGTTTCTGTTCCGCCATCCAGGTAGCTGTCTGTTATTAGACTTGGCGTGAAATATCGATATTAATTCTTGGCAAGCGTTTTGATAAGCAAGGATGATTGTTACCAAACAACAAAGCACACGGATTTATGCCTTTCAAGGTGAGAAGAGCTGCAGAAAATCCCGAATTATTTCTTTATTCTTATCACTGAGCGTAGACCATTTCTAAGAATAGCAATTGATTGTGGCAGATTTAATGTAAATTTAGTTATTTAAATTGCTGAATTCAAATCACAGTAAATCAATGATTTAAAAACGATGATTTATGTTAAAAAAAACAGGATGCATAATAAATATGTCATTTGACAAAAACAGTGGTAAAATTGTGGAAAAAATAAATTTTGCCCATGTTTTGTTTAAAACAATGTGGAAAATATGAAGTATAAAGGTTTTAAATGAAAAATTGACTCATTTCTTTTTCAAATCAATCCATTTTCCCGTTTTCCCGTTTTATTAAATGGACGTCTTCTATGTTTTGTTGAGTTATACATTTGGTCTAAGTAAATGTATAAAACACAGGGTTTATTATTTTACGAGCTATTTACTGTTCAACTTAAGTCCCTTCATTTATTGTGTACATATAGGTGGACCGAGCAAGGGGTGTTTTAAAAAAATTCCACTTTTGTTTGATGAAAACACCCCCGTGGAACCGAAACTTGTCGGTTGTGATTTGGCATTGACACAATTTCCACTCTGACCCGACAACCCCCTTTCCCCCCTTTTTTTAGTTTTAGTTTTTGGCTTTTCGCTTCACTTTTTGCCCGAAAAGGGCATGTTTTTGTAAATATTTTTCCCGTCGGATTTGGCCGTGATTCTTTTCCGTCAGGACAAAGCCGCCCACCCACGGGCGTAGCTACGGGGGGCCTGGGGGGCACGTGCCCCCCCCCACATATTTCGTGTACTCCCTTAAGAACCTTGAAGAGGTATTTTATCGCTTTACATTTATTAAAACTCATTTTCAATTAATTTATTGTCAAAATTCGATGATATTGAACATACGAAATAAAGACACTTTCTGAACTAGAAGCAGCAGCAACAACAGCAGTAGTAGAAGAGGTAGGAGAAGTAGTAGAGGTAGTAGTAGTAGTAGTAGTAGTAGTAGTAGTAGTAGTAGTAGTAGTAGCGGTAGTAGGAATAGTAGGAGTAGTATGAGGAGTAGGAGTAGTAGCAGCAGTAGTAGCAGTAGTAGCAGTAGTAGCAGTAGTAGTAGTAGTAGTAGTAGTAGTAGCAGTAGTAGTAGTAGTAGTAGTAGTAGTAGTAGTAGTAGCAGTAGTAGTAGTAGTAGTAGTAGTAGTAGTAGTAGTCATGCGCGGCGGAACGTTCAGATTAATAATGGACTTGGGGGGACGCCATTGTTTGTGAACAATGGCGTCCCCCCCCCCCCCACGTCCATATTCCAAACATGCCGACGCGCATGGTAGTAGTAGTAGTAGTAGTAGTAGTAGTAGTAGTAGTAGTAGGAGGAGGAGTAGTAGGAGTATTAGGAGTAGTAGGAGTAGTAGTAGTAGTAGTAGTAGTAGTAGTAGTAGTAGTAGTAGTAGTAGTAGTAGGAGTAGTAGTAGTAGTAGTAGTAGTAGTAGTAGTAGTAGGAGTAGTAGTAGTAGTAGTAGTAGTAGTAGTAGTAGGAATAGTAGGTGTAGTAGGAGTAGTAGTAGTAGGAGTAGTAGTAGTAGTAGTAGTAGTAGTAGTAGGAGGAGGAGGAGGAGGAGTAGTAGGAGTAGTAGGAGTAGTAGGAGTAGTAGGAGGAGTAGGAGGAGTAGGAGGAGTAGGAGTAGTAGGAGGAGTAGTAGTAGTAGGAGTAGTAGGAGTAGTAGGAGTAGTAGTAGGAGTAGTAGTAGTAGTAGTAGGGGTAGTAGTAGTAGGAGGAGGAGTAGGAGTAGTAGTGGTAGTAGTAGGAGTAGTAGTAGTAGTAGTAGTAGTAGTAGTAGTAGTAGTAGTAGTAGTAGGAGTAGTAGGAGGAGGAGTAGTAGGAGTAGTAGTAGTAGGAATAGTAGGTGTAGTAGGAGTAGTAGGAGTAGTAGGAGGAGTAGGAGTAGTAGGAGGAGTAGTAGTAGGAGGAGGAGTAGGAGTAGTAGGAGGAGTAGTAGTAGTAGGAGTAGTAGGAGGAGTAGGAGTAGTAGGAGTAGTAGTAGTTGTTGTTGATTTTGATTTTGATGTTGTTGTTGTTGTTGTTGTTGTTGTTTTCGTCGTCGCGTCCGCCGTCGTCGTCGTCTGTGGGTAGATGACAACAATCGTTTGGGTCAAAATAAGAAGAAGAGCAGGAAGAAAAATGAACGAAGAAGAAGAGCAGGAGAAAGAAAAGAAGAAAGAAGAAGAAAAAGAAAAAGAAGAAGAAAGAAGAAGAAAAAGAAAAAAAGAAAAAGAAAAAGAAAGAAGACAAAGAAGAAGAAGAAGAAGAGAAGAAGAATAAGAAGAAGATAGAAGTAGTACTAGTAGTTCAAACATCTGTCAAATAAAAAAAAATAACGAAATAAATGATAAATATCGTCCATAGCCGTTGTTCAAACAGAAATATTTGATTTGAAATAGTTGATTGTCAAGATAGAAACAACAGCATATAATGGTATTGTTCCATGGCAAGCAACAAACATCCTGTGTTAATATAAGACTTCCGACCGTAATAATTTAGATCATGAGGTATTACATCACTTTACATTTTACTAAAACTACAATTTTCAATTAATTTATTTGTCTAAACACTTCGATGATATTGAACATAAGAATAAAAGAATCACATGTTGGCAATTTTCTGAAACTAGCGTCAGCCAGCAGCAAAAACAACGAAAGTATTAGAAGAAATAGCAGAAGTAGATAAGAGGTAGTATGTAGGAGTAGTAGGGAAGTAGGAGGAGATTAGGAAGTAGTAGAGTAGGAGTAGTAAATAGTAGATGCTAGTGAGGAGAGTAGGATAGTATGGAGTAGGAGAGTAGAGGACGTAGGAGTAGTAGTAGGAGTAGTAGGCAGAGGAAGAGTAGGAGGAGTAGATAGATAGAGTATAGGCAGGAGTAGGAGTAGTAGTAGTTGTTGTTGCATATTGATTTTGATGTTGTTGTGTTGTTGTTTTGTTGTTGTTGTCGTCGCGTCGTCGTC
>JZLH01S0011635.1:0-14401 GCA_001188425.1 Eucidaris tribuloides
TAAGGCGTTAATTTACCGACGACCTATTAATCAGTAATGCGTAACTTTTGGCAATGTTATTTCGATTACAATCGATTCAACTTAGAGCTGGAGTTAGAGTTGGAGTCGGTTTCATGGGATAGTCGGCCTAAGTTCAATCACAACTCTAACCCGTTAGGATGGTCCTAGGTCGGTTTCATGAATCTGCCCCCAGAACTTTTCTGCCGGATGTTTAGTGAAGAGGTCTTATTTTGTACTCTTTGTTTGAAAAGGGGGAAAAAACCCCATAAAAATAAATATGGAGAGGACAAAGAAAGAGAGGATGATATGACAAAGAAGAAAAAGATGAAGAAGAAGAAAAAAGGGAGGAGGAGATAAAGAAGGACAAAGGAAGGAATAAAATATGTTACTTGAACAATTCTTAAAAAATACTATACAACTATGTACTAACCATTAAGATTCTTCTTTTTCTTCTTCAGGGAAGAGAAGAAAAAAGGAGGAGGAGGAGGAGAAGGACAAGAAGGACAAGAAGGAGCAGGAGGACAAGATGAAGACGAAATGAAGAAAAGAAGAAGACAATGAAGAAAGTGGAATTTTCTTCTCGAATTCCTTCTTCATCTTCTTTAATTCTTCATCTCCTTCTTCTCCTCCTTTTCTTTTACCTCTTCTTTTTATCTTCCTTCTGTATTATTGTGGTGTAAATGGCATCTGCTTTGGTTGTATTGTTCATCAATAAACAGACTGAAGACAAACAATGTTCTCAGTAATTTTGATTGTTATTGTTAGAGTTATTGTTATTATTATTCTTTCTCTTTTTATCCCGTTGGTTCTTTTTTTTTCCTTCTTTGCCATTATCTTTTTCTTCTCATTTATTTTTTCTTTTGTAATTTCTGTCATTCTATTTTATAGATATAAAAAAAATTACCTAACAATTAATTACTGTTATTTTTAATTTCATTCTTTTATTACATAATTACTTTTATATCATTCTTTTCTTATACATGTATCTGTTATTTTATTACTGTAATGTTATGTCATTCTTCTTCATTACCTTCTTCTTTTTCTTCTCCAAAATCTCCATGTTCTTTTTCACATGTTCAATTTTTTGTGTGGTCTTTTTTAAGTTATGGTAATCATTAGAAAAATTATCAAATAGATTGACAAGCAAGACTACTTAATCAGTGCCCTTTTGAGAATTCAAGACAAGTAATTATTTTGGACATATTTCAATTGGACAATGGCTCTCACTATAACCCATACACTGGCAATATAAGGCCTACATGTCATCTATACTCTTCCAGCATCACATTTTTTTTTCCTTTTAGGGAGAAATGAAACTTGAATAGAATATTCATAATTTCATTGCTACAATCAATTATAAGAATCCTCTCAGAATCAAATACATGGCATACGCAAACCGAGTTCAACCAGCTTCTATCTCCATATAGTTCAACATATGTTTCACTTTCACGTACACTGTAACACGCCCACTGCACCAAAATCACACTCAAGGCGCGCCGACATGGACTTGCTTTTGCTCCTTGCGGGAGTATGCGCCATGGATTTACACATGAATGTTATATTTTTCAGACACGAAAAAGTTCAAAGAGTCCATTTATGAGTGAAATTTGAATGTTCCCTGAGAAATTTTCAGGTTAAACGGCCTTGAAATAAGAAAACAGGAACATCGTTTTCCGTAATTGTCAAAAAACAGCTAAATTTTCAACTTAAAATTTTCCGATTTTTCACCAAAAATATCACCAACAGAACAAGTAGAGTCTGCCGAACACAATGATGTATCATACATGGTTATTAGATGCCTCAAGAGGGCACTATAACATAAAAATTGCTTGGAAGTGCATCCAATTTCTGAAGGGAAATTTTCCAAAATGGCGACTTCCATCGCGTAAGTACGGACAGTTGGTGTTCTCAAAAACGACAATAAAATCAACGGTTTGGTGTTGCAAATGTGAAAAACTTGACTAGAAATAAAAAGTTAAGATATTGAACAAGCATATTCCAAAGTTTTAAGAAAAAAGGACTTAAAATATTGACACACTGCTTCGATGAATTTTGCCAAATTTGCGTGTTGGCAGAATAGGAAATGTCTTAAACGCAAACCCGTTGCGATCGCTACTTGAATTTTGCTGGTGAACTCACACCTACTGAAGTATGTGGTCCTATGCAGAGCTATATGGACCACATACGGCCAACACTGTAGACACGTCTCAAAGTTTACAACATGTTGCTTTTTTGATTTATTTGTCATTTTGGGCCTATAAAAACTGGCTTATATTAAGCCATGTTAATAAACTTATCAAAACATTCCTACTTTAAAAAAAATAGTTCTTAGTTAGAAAATATCACAAAAACTGTCACGACTTACCGATGTTGTACTTCGCTTGCACAGTACCGGTCACGATCACGTGACAACAGCCGATATGCACGTGACAAAATATTCTTATTCAAGCTGTTTTTAATTACAGTTACATGTACCATTTCGTTACTCCATATGAAATAGCGCCATCATCAGTATCCATAAAAATAATGTCGACTTGATCAAGACTATTACATTTTTTTGAGGTCACTGAAAACACACATTGAGGTCAACGTAGGTGGCGCCCGACTTCCGTTTTCTACAAAATTGATCAATCACCGATCTGGAAAGCGCGACTTTACAAGATTGGATCGGAACTTCTTCAAAAATCACCGTTGGACCCATTTTCACCAAGAAAAAATCATATGGAATGGTAAGTCCTTTATTTCTCCTGATCTTAATGCAATTTTATTCATAATCTAACAAATAATTGTCGAAATATTGGAATTTGTATTGCACGTACGAAGTACAACTGACTATCGTGTAGCAGTCATGGCAGAAGATGGACCACCGTTTACTTTGCACAGGCAGCTATGGAGCTATCCCCTTGTGTGGGTGAACTGACACCTGTGAATTGTATGATAGACAATAAGACAACACCCGTGCATAAGTGATTGCACAGAGTGGTGATTCGGATTGTTAACATTCTCGCGATGAGGGAAAAAAATATTATGCTTATTTTCTTGTCAAGTCATTATTGATTTGAAAAAAAAACAAATTTTGTGTGGAGAAATATGTTGTTAAAAGTCAAGACTGTCACTCACTGACCATGTGATCAACAATACCATTCAGTATGTATTTTGTAGAGAATCTAGTGAAATTAGGACAGTGGCGATAATATGGATTAGCTGTGTCATAGAAGGTTAACTTAAATTACAATGAATAGTCTTCAGCATGTTCAGGATTGAAAGAAAGCACACATGGGGATAGCTCCATACTTTTGTGTACAAAGTAATGGATGGCCTTTCTTATGCAGGTATGGCACAGAAAATTGCTCTGAAATTCAGTCTTTTACAAAATTCTGCTGAAATATTGCTTTGATATGGCTAGCCTATGATCTGTTGAACATTATATGTTATGAAAATTAAGGACTCAACATTTCAGAAGTCTGTTTTAATTTTTCTAAACATGTGGGCCCAGCATTTAAATTTTGCGAGAGCAATTTTATTTAGTTGCTCTTGCATTCAAGTCACACAGTGCAAACTTTGTTTGTTTTTTCCAGTAGAGGGCGTATGTGGTCCATATAGCTCTGCTTAGGACCACATACACAGTAGGTGTGAAAGAAAGGAGGCCAGAGTTACCTGAAGCAGAAGAAGAAGAACTGACCCATAAACTTGTTATTATCATGAAAATTAATGTACATGAAAGATGATTTTTATGCAACATGATATTGGTAAGTGTATTTGACACACCCGTAGAACTATGGGGAAGTACAAAGCAAAAGATGCTGTACTACCACATAGCTTGGCAATCATTGTGGGACCGTTCCTCATTACAATGCGGGACACCCTCACCGGTCATCCACAGCGCATGGCAGAAATCGCACCTGCACCTCATTGATACCAATGCTTCAACAAGGGCGAATGGGTATGTGCGCTTGTCAACTGAGCAAAAGTTGCCCGAAGTTTGTCCACTAAGATTTCAAGTCAGATGAATGTATCGATAAGTCAACTTTGCAGTAAATAAAGACAATTCAAACCTGAAAAAGGATGTTAAACATTGAAAATTTCCATTCCAAAAAATTCATGTCTTGCAGCAAACAGCAGTAGAAACAACCGTTGCCTTGAATAATTGTAAAAGGCATCGGTCTTCACTTTGGATCGCTTCCAAGTGTGTTTTGGCAATGGCACTCAGTTTCAGTGTGAAGTAAATCAACAATATGAAGTTTGAAATGGGTATATTAATCCCCAATTTAGATATGTGCCATATTTACCTTGTCTGTGCAATTTTACATACACTGGTATGCTACTAACCTGACATCACAAGGTCAAAGTTTTACATGTTGAATCTAAAAATATTTCCATTTTAAGTGAATAAATTGATATTTTCAGCAGTTTGTGCAAGCAAGTCATTTTTTTTTAAATTCCCTCAAATGAAAATATTAGCCATGTTTAGTGCTTACCTTAACCTATACCCTTCTGGCAAATGGATATAAGCATAACAAACTATTTTACATGCTAACAAGTAACTTAGCCAAATTCCTCGGCCTTAGGAACTCCCAAACAGACATTCATTTCATCTTATTTGTCCTTAAAAAGATGACAATTGGACATTGAGAAACCAATTTAAAATCAATGCATAACTACATTTTTTAGGATACCATGTGCAAAGTATTAGTGTTTTCTTTCTTTTTTTGGGGGGGGGTGGGGTTGGGGGCAGCATTAGTGTTGCACGACTCCAGGATTTTTTGGAGTCGACTAGTCGCCCATCAAAAGTCGCGACTCTCGGCGTTTGGGTCTGTCGGCATGATCAATAGGTAAAAAGAATCATACTACAGCCTATACAGTGACTGTTCAGTGTCCGCCTTCAATGATTTCAGTTCTATAACCTGAATATATACCCCGTATATGTCTCTACTTGAACTGAACTGGCCATGATTTTATGTAACAATGAAATGAAAAGACTGCGATGTTGATTGTCATCGATGTTTTCACAGTGATCCAGAGAGTCAACTCTTGCATTCCTAAAGTTGGAGTCACAACTCCTTAAAGATAGTCGCGACTCCGACTTTTGGCGACTTAGTCGTGCAACAATAGGCAGCACTGTTTTATCTTTCAACCAGTTTCATAGAAGTGATGTTGTATTGATCAGTAAAGACAAACTCTATGAAATAAGATACATCAAACTGGTTTTGAATCATTTGCCTTTTAGTTTTATAGCCCACCTCTAGTTCTGTAAAAAAAAAATAACCAGCAATTGGGCATTTGTTGTAAAGAACTAGTATGACATGGACAAATGTCCTAGAATTATGTTCCTTACACATACCTTAAATTAGGTGAGGGTTTGGCCTGGGGTGAGAAGAAGCATAATTTTATCACAGGGCTAAGTTTTGCTCAAAACAAATATGAATGACAAAGAAATTTTGACTTGAATTCTTGATGTTTTCTCTCAGATTCAAAGTTGGAAGGTAAAAACATGGTGTCATCATGGCCTGCGCAGCCAGTACAGATAATGTGATTGAGTCTCTGCAATTTCCTGAAGCTACAACCGTGTGCCACGAACCACATGGCAGTGGGGGTGCTATGAATTCTAGAGATGTTCAAACTGCCGGGGACACAGAAATGGACACCAAGAATTCATCATCTCTGTGCCTGCTTTGCCAGAATGAATTTGAGCTGCAGCAGAATGCAGAAGAATTTCATCACCACCTCCTCCAAGAACACCATCTCGTTATAGACGACCTTCATCTAATATGCGATCTTAAGAAGTAAGTATCTGTCAAAATTGAGTTTGTAAAGTAAAGTTTCTAGATGACTAGTTGAAAAGAGGACAGTGTAAGCCACCAGCCAAACATGTAAAATCACATTTTAAACTGTGCAAAAATAAGTGCAAATGTAACATGGCATTTACATTGAAGACACTTTTTAACATAGTGAAAGCACCATTTGAAAATTGTCAAACTTTGACATCTGATGTTTAAATGGGCAAATAAACACAATGAAATACAAAAATTTAGACAGTTATGCTGTCAATAGCAAAATATACACAAATGAATGAATCAGCATATGACTTAATCTCTGGTAGAGGAAAAGTCTGTAACAGCAATCTACTATAGGGGGGGGGACTAGAAATGGTCACTCATTGTATTTCACTTTTGAAAAGCACTTAATGATCGCTTTGGAGGAAAAAAAAATCAGGGCTTCATTTGTTATCTTATCAGAGACACACACAGCACAGAGGTTTATTTAGCTGAGAATTTGTTGAACTTGAAACATTGTTGATTTTTGCCTTACATTAAGACCATAACTACTTGCATGATACCAGAACATTATTATTACTGCTACTGCTATGTTTACTACTTTTACCACTTATTATTAGGTATGTGTTGTTCCAACACTATATTTAATATGCAAGAATTTCATGTTTGTTTTTTGTCACAGATATATTCAATACTGGCGAAAGAGGTTTTCACAGGAATGCTACAAAGATTTATGCCATATTGTAAACAGTGGAGGTAGGTGCATTATTGGATATATTACCATTTTTATTATTACTCTTTTCAATTTCATTGATCTTCAAAATATTTCATTCTTATCATTTGTACATAAAATCAATATATGAAGTCTTGTTACTGTTGCAAGAAGACATTTTGACACTTAACCTGTTAAATACTAGTCCGAAGAATTCTCGGGCTGGGGTCTTCGCTTGGTGGGTGAGGCCGTAGTTTCCTGATCTAGAGATCCCCAGTTCGAATCCTGCTGCGACCAGCATTTGTGTCCTTGGGTAAGACACTTTATCTGCATTACCTCTCTCCACCCAGGAGTATAAATGGGTACCTGGAAGGGGGAGAATGACTCAATTTGTCTGGCTTGATGTGTCTCCTTGCCAGCTCAGCTAGGAATACTCCCCAGGGAGTGGAAATGGTGCACTTCTTTGTGCAGGTTAGAACTGTACCCCAGTGACAAATTTAATAATATCCAAGCGCATAGAGACTGATCTCATCGATATCATGCGCTATATAAGAATGGAAGATTATTGTCAGTAATAGTAGTATTTACAATGAATACATACTAGGTAACTATAATGTTAAAATTACTTTATGGTAGCCAGAATTACCATTGCCTTAAGTAACTGCTAGTATTCTGTAATTTGTGAGACATTTTGCCTTGGATAATGCCCGGGGGGGTCGCTCTCCAGACGGCCTGTATCCCACCCGTGTCCAACAACCTCAGAAATGCACCCTAAACGGCGTAACCTACATTACCCAATTTGCGACCCTAAATGGCGTAACGCTTGAGAAAAGCTACCCTAAACTGCGTGACTCCCATGAAATCCACTCATTCTGATACCCTAAGTGGCGTAAAACTGGAAATCCACTAATTTAATACCCTAAGTGGCGTAAACAATGAAATCAACTAATTTAATTCCCCACCCAACTGTCTTTCTCATCAGAAACATTATTGTACATTGCAGAACCCGAAAAAGTTCAATCAATAATTCATTTATAATTTTCCTTATTAAAAAAACATTCATTTTGGAAATGTTAATACTGTTAATAGATCTACTCAAATTTGCACCCCTATAAATGGCGTAATCTACAAACCAAATTAGTAACCCTAAATGGCGTGATATGTGAGAAAAGGCTACCCTAAGCGGCAATTGCCGGCGATTGGAGTTGAAAAAGCTACCCTTTTTCCAAAAGACGTCGACGACGTCCGAAGGCTGGAAAAGGGACCCTTTACGACGCTTTTTCTGGACGCGGGTGCGTAGCAGGCCGTGCGGAGAGCGACCCCCCCGGGGGATAATGGTCTTTGAATTATTCTCAATGATCTTAAAAAAAGTTGTTGAATGCACAATGTGCAACGAGTTTAAGATAAGACTGAAAACATGTAGAACAACATTATTTTTATAAAATTATTCTTTCAAACCATCTATTAACAGATGTAATTGTGAAAATGTCAGTCTTGTATAGAAGAGAGTAGTTGAAAATAACAGAACATTTCATTTTTAACATATATCCTCTACATAAATCATCATACTGACAAAGTATTAATGCAGAAGTCTATATGTGGGACAATGTTAATTGTGAATGTTGTAACGAAAGAGCCAGCAATGGTAACACAGCTGCATGTATATAAACTGCTAATCCTACAACCATTTATTACAGTTGAAGTGAACCATTTGCCGTAGTGTAATGCAAATATAATATGCTTTCACCTGGATACAAAGCAAATCGGGAACTCTGAGGAAAGATTTTCCATCACCACGCAGTACTCAAGTTTGTATTAAAGACTGAAATGAATAAGATGTGTTTTCGTTCATTTTTACCAGAGTCCGGTAAAGTGTACATGCTAGATGCGTCGATACCAGAAGACCGACAGATCAGAGACTACATCCAGCGCAAGAGACTGGACGCCGTCTTAGAGGTCCAGCAGAGTGAGAGGGATGACACTTCACTGTCACGCTCGTGTCTCTTCTGTAAGGAACATTTCGAAGGAAACCGGGCGGAGCTCTTCAATCACATGGCCTTCAGTCATAACTTCAACATTGGTCAACCGGATAATATTGGTATTAATCAATTACTTTACTATCATTAGCAAAAGTTTAAGACCAAAAACATTTCCCATTAAACCATGTAGAAAACAAAACCTAAAAACTATTGCTTTTAAAGCAAGGTTCACCCTGACATTAAGTTGGTTTTAATAAAAGCAGAACAATGAGAGAAACATATTAATGAAAGTTTGGCGAAAATCCACCAAGGAATAACAGAGTTATGAAGTTTCAAAGTTTTAAATTTGTGACGTCAGATGCGAGCAGCTCCCCATATGTCATGTGATGTAAATTCCATAAAAGTGCCGTTTCTCAGAAATTTGAAAATGATTTACGCCTGTGCATTCAATATATTATCAGAAACATTATTTCATACATGCAACTGTGAAAAAACCGCATTCAATTATCATGAACTATTAAAAAAATTAAATTTATGGAATTTATATTATGTGACATATGGGGAGCTGCTCGCATGTGACGTCACAAATTTAAAACTTTGAAACTTCATATCTCTTTTATTCTTTGGTGGATTTTCGCCAAACTTTCATTAATATGTTTCTCTCATTGTTCTGCTTTCATTAAAACCAACTTGATTTCAGGGTGAACCTTGCGTTTAAAGCGTTAAGTGCATAGTAGTTATTATTCATTGCTCAAATGGCAAAGGAAAGTACCCCCACCAGCATCAATACTTTCAAAGGCAGATTTACTTTGAACTCTGTGCAAGAACTTGACGAACCTTGTGCAATGCCTTATTACTATGGAAGATTCTTCAAGTTTTTGTACAAAAATCTATGTAGTCTGCCTTCTGAGGTGTGTGATGTTGGTGTATATTGTATAAGCAATATCTTGTGCCCTTTGAGCAATGACATTGAACCCAACTTGCCCTTCAACATCTTCAAGAAGCAATAAGTGTTTTTTCTGCTTTTGTTTTCTACATGGTTTGATGGATAATATTCTTGTGGTCTTAAACTTTTGCTAACGATGGTATATGCCATATCATCCCTGGGGTGACCGGACCTCATATCTCAAACCTGTGACTTGTTCGGGAGAGCCAAAGAACACAGGTGCCATAACACAGTAACAAATGTGAAAGCTGTCGTTTGACCTGCCGATAATGGCACTATTTTTTGAGATTTCAAATTTCAAGATTTGCAGAAAACAAAATCTGGTTTCCTAGCTGCAAGATCACATAAAAACCTTGTTTTCACTAAAAATTGAGATATAAGGTCTTGTAACCCTGGGATGATATATTTCATGTACATAATATTTCATGCTTTTGCATCAAAACGGGAATTTTGTGAGAGTTCATTTTCGCAAATTCATTGCATTTTCATTCACAATGAAGGAAGTGAAAATATTCATATTAATTTAGTCACAAACTTTGCAAAAGTGAGATCACAAAATATTCAGCATACATATTAATCAATTAAATTAATTTCATTAATTTAATCAGTCCCTGTATTGGTTGGCAGTGAAAAGGTGGACATAGATTTTTTGACCTGTGAAGGAAAATATGTGTAAGGAATACATAGTAAGCCTTACTTTTATCAAATGTAAATTTTACTTAAAAAATGTCCTCTGTGGCAGAGTCTTTGTTTAAAACAGTGTTGTATTTGAGATCACGGGTTCTGAGACCGTGGCCGCTCTAAAACATGACCCTTCCATAGGGATTGTACTGATGACTTGGACCAAGACCAAGACCTAGGTCACACTCGTTCAAATTAATAATGTTTTAGGGCTAAATCATTGAATATTCTGTTCTTTGTAATAAAAACTGTCTTGAGGGTAGTTCTAAAAGTAGTCACAGAATAACAAGAGTATTTATTTTTTTATAGTTGTGATGATGAATATTTTAGATTATCTTTGTTTTTTGCTGGTCTTGTTCTTTTGCTTAGCTTATTATGAAAATAGGTTATGATCACTACTATCAGTAATTGTATGAATTAAGTTTCAGAGGGTTGATTGCTTGCTGATTGTAAGCTATACCTATATGAATGGTCTCTGATCATGTTTCACTTTTTCTGCTTTCTTTTGTAGTTTTTGCAAATGAACTGCTGGATCTTCTGGAAAAGAAACTGCAAAGGTGAGTCAGAGATCGTACTTGTCAATTGTAGGGTGTATATTACATTGAGGATACAAGGGTTGTAATATCATCTTTGGTAAACTTGCATATCTCCCCCATAGCTCCTCACCAATGAAATGTTTGCAACTGAAAGCCTGATAATTTATACCCATTGCATATTTACCCATTTCTCCAATTTTGGAAGATGACAGGTAGTGACCTGATATATTTTCTGCCATCTAGAAAGTGTCAGGGTTATATTTCAAAGACAGAAAATTATTTAAAATAACTCTGCTTCAGTTTTTACTTGAATTTTTAGTAAAATACAGTTCAACAAGGTTTTAGTAATTTTTGTACATGACTTGTATAAAATTGCAAGTGGTACAATGCACAATACAGTCACCATTTTATGCCTCCGCAACAAAGTTGCCGCAGGGATCATGTTTTCGGGTTGTCTGTGCGTGCGTGCGTCCGTCCGTTACCGGTTCTTGTTACCGTGATAACTTAAGAACCCCTGATCGGATTTTGATGTAACTAGGACCAAGTATGTACTATGAGGCACCAATGAACTGCTTAGTTTTTGGAGCTGAAAGGTCAAAGGTCACCGGGCCTAAAATATGTCTGATTTGGGCTCGTTACCATGATAACTTGAGAATGGCCAGTCAGATTTTCATGTAACGTGGGTGAAGTATGTATTATGAGACACCAATTAATTGATTAGATTTTGGAGTTGAAAGGTCAAAAGTCGACGGGCCTTAAATATGTCTGATTTGAGCTCATTACTGTGATACATATTACTTGAGTATGACTGGGCTGATTTTGATGTAACTTGGGAGAAGTATCTAATATAAGACACCAATTTACTGCTTAGATTTTTGGAGCTGAAAGGTCAAAGGTCACTGGGCCTAAAATATGTCTGATTTGGGCTCGTTACCGTGATAACTTGAGAACGGCTGGTCGGATTTTCTTGTAACTTGGGTGAAGTATGTATTATAAGGCACCAAAGAACTGATTAGATTTTGGAGGTGAAAGGTCAAAGGTCACCAGGCCTAAAATATGTCTGATTTGGGTTCGTTACTGCGATAACTTGAGAATGGCCAGTCAGATTTTCATGTAACGTGGGTGAAGTATGTATTATGAGACACCAATTAATTGATTAGATTTTGGAGTTGAAAGATCAAAGGTCGACGGGCCTTAAATATGTCTGATTTGAGCTCATTACTGTGATACATATTACTTGAGTATGACTGGTCTGATTTTGATGTAACTTGGGAGAAGTATCTAATATAACACACCAATTTACTGATTTGATTTTGGAGTTGAAAGGTCAGAGGTCAGAGGTCAAAGGTCATAAGGCCTCATGTCCGAATTGAGCTCATTGTCTCGATGATTTAAGAACTGCTTATTGGATTTTACTGTAACTTGGTCAAAGGTCACATGGGCTTATTCATCTCATTGGTCTTGCTATCATGGTAACTTGAAGCTTTTCAAATTACATCAATTGGATGGGATTGCAGACTGCGGAGGCATACCCATCGACTGCGCGCAGTCGAACAACTCTAGTTTAACTATCAAGAGCTGTAAAGAGTTCTCAAATTGATAATAGTTATGATAAATTTAGTGTAAAAATGTTTGCAGAATATAATGTGACAGTCTTCAAATGAACCAACTTTGTTATTACAGAAACTTATGGCTAATAAGCCATACATTGAGAAAGATACCAGCCATTTCATTTTCTATTTTGGTGAAAAACTTGAAATGTTATGAATAGCGGCATAAGGTATTGCCTTTGCTGCTCTCATTAATATAATCATCAGTTTACAGTGTCTGTACTGCGAGAAAATCTTCCGTGATCGACGGCCCTCAAGGACCACATGCGGAAGAAGCAGCATCGACGTCTCAAACGCCAAAACAAGACGTACGACAGGTTCTATGTCATTAACTACCTGGAGGCAGGCAAAGATTGGCAGGAGGTCAGGCGGAGAGAGATATCGACATATACACACCGGATTCAGAGATGGAGGCAGTAAGATCTTTTTCAGTTCCAAATGGACATATACTTTTCATATTTTTGACAAACTCAATTTTTTTTTTCAATTGTACCCTGTAATTGTTGGTGAATGTTGACTACCTTATGGTATTGGTAAATGGAAACATGAAGTTTTCTCCTTGTGTGTTTTAGATCTTAGATAGCCACTAGAAGATGCTGCTGTGTATCACACACTTGTGGTGCAGTTGTTGTTAGGGGTTAATTTTTCTGCATATATTTGCCCCAATTTTTAAGGCATGTTTTTCTGCTGCATATTTTGCCACAATTTTGAAAGCATGCATTTTTCCTTTACTTTGTTTTCATTATTAGTTGCATGGTCAGGCTATCAAATTTTACCATATTCAAGTTTTTGGTAGCCTAACATGATTTTTGATAGCCTCGCTCCATCAAGCTATCTGATTGCCTCTAATTTTGAGTCCTATTTAAATAAGAAGACCTACAAATTTTCATAAATATATCTTACAAATTGGTCAAAACTTAGATTTTCAGTGGAAATATCTAGACGGAATTAATTCTCCCTATTGCACAATAGTCCATGTTGGGCGATATCACCTGTTGATATTGGCAGCCGGATATTTCTTTTAGGAAGCGCACTTCAAGTGGATGTGACAGATGTACATTCTACTTGTTTTGATTTCGGAAACTAGTATACAAAGCCCGACATTTGCAAAAGATCCTCATCATTTCATTGAATTGCAAAAAAAAAATCTGCAGTCCTGTATTTCTTTCAGAATGTGATATCTTAAAGAATGTTGAATCATGAAGACTTTTGATGAATCCATAGGTTGTGTAACCTGAATGAAGACTATTAACACGTTGCCTCCAAGATCCTGAAAATCCCATAGAGTTAACACAGACCACATCCAGTTCCTGTAGCCAATCGGTTTATGCAAATTACATCACCGTACGCCAAATATGAAAGTCACTTTCTTAGCACATCCAAGTTCTTTGAAGGGGAATGTCGATACAGATAGCTTGTATTACTTATTATCAAGTGTATGCGATATCAAGCATTTGATCCTGATCATTTTGGCAAATACACTTAGTTTTGCTTTTGTGTGATTGTTCTTGACTTCCAGGAGCTGGGCGGATTGGGATGATGATTTGCACACCCACCTGGTCTGTCTATTCTGTAAGCACAGTGCATCCCAACTGGATCATCTTCTGACCCACATGCAGGAGGGACACAACTTTGATCTTTGCAAGACGAGAGACGAACTGAGTGAGTCCATGGGCCATTTCTCTGATGATCAGGGGCCTGTTTCATAAAGCTGTTCTTAAAGTAACACATGACTTTATAAACAACTCGAATATGAAGTGCCAAGTAAAATAGCAAACGTTTTTCATATTACTTTGAGAAAGTATGATTAATGTCAATTAGATTTTGCCCCCAAATAAAGTTTGCAATGAAATGCTTGTTAAATGGTTGTTCAGAGTAAGAATATTAATCTATGTTTGCATATTTCAACATAAGCAGATGTGATTTCAATAGTTTGAGAATCACATTTGGCTTGCCATATTTAAGTCATTCATAAAGTCATGCGTAACTTACAAACAGCTGTATGAAACAGGCACGTGATCCTTTATCTGTGAATTTATTGGTCAGTGGACTCTTGTTATAAAGAATACTGATATAAGAAAATCTCAATATAACAAACACATTTTTCCAATCTGAAAATTGAAATGTTTTTTGTATTTTATTGTGTTTGCAACCCTGATATAA
>JZLH01S0011660.1:32320-50767 GCA_001188425.1 Eucidaris tribuloides
TAAACATTTCCGCCCTGGAAAATTCCTCTGTATGTCCTTGTTTTAAAAGTAGTCTCCACGGCATGATCATGATTTTGAAAATGTGTAGTTCCTCTGACTTTTAAAATATATTTATTCAAAGCGTTGGTTTTATAGTGTAGTATTATACTGGCAGACAGAGACCTGCAATCTCAACTGCCAAAATTAAAGTACACTGTCGTAAATTGGGGGAGGGGGATTGGGGGCATATATCACACCACTACTCGGGAATGGGGATGATCTGTACAAACATACCCCAAATTTTCAGTAAAAAGAGTATTTTGTGTTTATTCAATTATTAACATTTATAAAAATTTAAAACTGCTAATGATATTGTTATGTGAATATCCCGTTATTTCCGATTTTATACATAATATTACAATGTTTCTCATTCATTTTCATTACTAACGTGTTTTCCATCGGTCCAAATGGGCATTATATCCCTATTCCTATTCAGTGTACAGATAACGCAAAATGTAGGCCTAATGAAACATTGTATTATCAACAAAATGTAGAAAACAAACTCATCTTTTTTCACGTTAAGATATAAGGAGTCCACCCCAGAGACTGTACAGCATTTATCAAGATGACAGTCTAATACATATTTTTAAAATGCTAATGATTTTTTGCTCAGAATTTTAAAAACTATTTAAAGATTAGCATTATTCAAAATCATGTGCTGGGGGGGGGGGGATAGTGTTCCCAGTACTCCAGGAATTTGGGTATCCACTACCTTTTTTACTTCTCATAAAACCCCTTAAAAATTTTCTTTCCACAATCTTTTCCTCTTTGACAATTGCGCTTTTGAATCATTTGCATCAAAATTGATACCTGAGAATGAGTGCCTCTTTTTATTTCCATGATCGTTTTCTTTTCAGATAAAAACAATTGTCAATTTTTCCACCTCTGATAAGCCTCACATGTGACGATGGCCTTTTTTCTTTTCTTTTTTTTTACACTTTAGAGGCACCCGTTCTAACTGCCGCTACCGCCTGAAAAAATTCCCCATTTTGCTCTTTACTTTGTGCCCCGAATGTAAAACGACTTGGAGCAACTTAGTTTATTTTTCTAAGGCTCGCTCGCTACGCTCGCTTGCATTATATTTCATGTAATTATGTTTGAAGGTCTTTTTAGTTTCTGACTCTGAGACATTTCAGAAACATTTTCCCCTTTTATAAGATGTTATTTGACACCATGCAGTCTCACGGGTCCTCAAAATTTTCTCGCTCGCTCGCACACTGAAAACCCAACTGCACAATTTAATGCTATGGTTTTTACAGCTTTCATATTACAGCAAAAGATCGAGAAACGCATTACGTGAAAGGCCTAAAATGTAATCACAATAAAAGCTATATGTCAATATTTAAAGATAGTGGTATATTTTGCACGTTGTAGGTGTCCACTTTTCAAGAAAAAAACACCTTGATTTGGGTGTTCCCAAAATTTGGAAATTTCATTAATCATTCCCTCCACTCGTCGGACCGGATTTACGCCCATGGTTAGTACTGGAATTTCGAGTTAATGTGTATTTTATTTCTTTACCAAAAAGATAAAACAGTGTTGCTTACCATACAGAAAATTAAGGCACCCAGAACTGCGTAGAATGTATACAGAACCTGTCAAAATACAAGAGAATTGAATTGAATAACGATTAATTAAAGGAAATCTTCAATTGTCATAGAAAAATAATTCAAGAAACTTTCATATTACATAAGTAAATTACAGGTACACATTCACAGTAAACTCGCACATTGTGTCGATTGTTTTACATTCGTGGACAATAAAAGATAATTGAAATGATTATAGTAAATGAAATGTGAAAGCTACTTCTCATTATTTTCCTGAATGCTACAGACCGTTGAATAGTTGTGAATAACTGAACCACACTTTTGAGAGAACTACTACCATTACTACTACCATTACTACTACCATTACTACCACCATTACTACCACCATTACTACTACCATTACTACTACCATTACCACTACCATTACCACTACCATTACCACTACCATTACCACTACCATTACCACTACCATTACCACTACCATTACCACTACCATTACCATTACCATTACTACCACCATTACTACCACCATTACCATTACTACTACCACCATTACTACTACCATTACTACCACCATTACTACCACCATTACCACCACCATTACCACTACCATTACCACTACCATTACCACTACCATTACCACTACCATTACTACTACCATTACTACCACCATTACTACCACCATTACTACCACCATTACTACCACCATTACTACTACCATTACTACCACCATTACTACCACCATTACTACCACCATTACTACCACCATTACTACTACCATTACTACTACCATTACTACCACCATTACTACCACCATTACTACTAATATTACTACTACCATTACTACCACCATTACTACCACCATTTCTACTACCATTACTACCACCATTACTACTACCATTACTACATTACTACCACCATTACTACCATCATTACTACCACCATTACTACCACCATTACTACCACCATTACTACTACCATTACTACCACCATTACTACCACCATTACTACCACCATTACTACCACCATTACTACCACCATTACTACACCATTACTACCACCATTACTACCACCATTACTACTACCATTACTACTACCATTACTACCACCATTACTACCACCATTACTACCACCATTACTACCACCATTACTACTACCATTACTACTACCATTACTACTACCATTACTACTACCATTACTACTACCATTACTACCACCATTACTACCACCATTACTACCACCATCTCCACCAGCAACACTTTAACTGCAGCCATCACCAGCACCACTAACAATATCACTATCACTATCACTATCACTATTACTATCACTATCACTACCACTATCACTATCACTACCATCACCACCACTACCTCTCCATTGCCACGTCTCTTTCTTATTGCACTAGCTATACTCTTCTAATACCACAATAACACTACTACTACTACTACTACTATTACTACCACCTCTATTCTTACTACCATTACCACTACAACTACCACTACCATTACATTACCACTACCACTATCATTGCATTACTACTGCCACTTCACTACCTTTTTGCTACTCATACCATTACCATTACTACTACCATCACTACCACTTCCCCTACCAATTTCAACCACCACTACCGATGTCATTAACATCATCATCATCATCACCATCATCATCATCACCATTATCATCATCATCATCATCATCATCATCATCATCATCATCATCATTATCATCATTTTATTCTACTTTCTTTTCTTCTCCTTCTTCTTCCTCTTCTTCATTTATCATCTTCTTCATGATTTATCATCTCATCATCATCATCACCACTAATGTAATTTATATCATCAAAACGAAGAGTACAAGCACTAATAGTTAGGAATATGTAAGTTCCTTACATTGCCATACCACGGAGCGAAAATCCCAAATACAATGAGGCCCATGAGGAGAGAGAAAAGGAGTCCAGACATCATCGTAAAATCAATCTGTGAAGAGAAAAACAAAATAATTTCACTTTTTCTACCTTTATTGATTTCAGGAGATCAAATCAAGATAAATTATTTGGTAAATAAAGGGTACAAGAATTAACAGTTCAAAACGGAACTGGGAAAAATTATGGAGTACTGGAAGCAGTGGCCGATCAGCGCCAAAATTGATTTCGACCATGGATTACCGTCAGAGTAAGAGAATGCACAAGTTCACTGAAAAGAGAAGTTGATTTTTCCTGGACTCCATATACAATATATATTTAGCATCATCATGTCAGAACAAGCTACAGGCGGACGAAAAATACATTGACCATCCCTTGACAATTTCCCTTACCGAGATCCAACCATTGGCATTTTATTAATTATTTTAAACATTCAATACATATTACAGTATATTACATATCTCGTTATTGGTTTTAAATAACAAAGGAAATGCATAATCAGGATAATTTGTTTTTTTTTACCTTGGTTTGAAACGCGAAGATTGTCAACCCGAGCACGATAATCTGCAATTAGGAAAACATGATATTGAACAAAATGTTTATTTCTTTAAAAATTTAAAAGATGAATTAATGAAAAGTAGATTGTTTTATTTATTCATTTCATTAATGTGCTTGTCACCAAGTGATACCCAATATAATCTGCATAATTATTATAAATTATTTATGATCTTATGAGTAATTTCAAATTTTCAAAGTTCTTAAATCAAATAAAAAAATAAACTATTTCAGTACACAACAACATCTCAGTCGTCTCAACAAAGTAGGAAACACTGACTTTTAATCTTCATATAAGAAAACGAGATAAGAAAAAAAAAAGACTTATCAAGTGATGGCATATAAAGTATCTTCCACTTACCTTAATTGGCATTTACAGCTATATCAACATTTTCCCCGATTTCACTTGTTAAGTATAATTCTTTTGAAACATCGCCAAATTAAATCGACTAGTAAACTACGCCTGATATACGAGATAGTATTTCCCTGTTATTTGAATTTCGTATAATTGTATTTACATTCCTTGATTATACTCTCCAACCTTTCTAATGATATTTCTGATCCACTTTGATTTGAATCGTATTAGTTGGAACTCACCGCACACATCCCGGCGGCAAGCAGGACGGTTTCTGTACTGTAATAGCTGCATGTTACACCGAGGAGGATTCCCTCGAAGATCGTCTGGATACGTACAGCAATAAAAAAGAAAACGAACTGACAAACAAACATTTTTTATATATATTATTTTTGATTTAAAGTGATAGGCTAGCATTGTGGAGCTTCAATTTAAAAAATTATCAAACTTTGATATCTGAACTACATAATAGTGTTCAAATGGACAAATAAACACCCTAGAATACAAAAGTTTGGAAAGTTACACTGCCAATGGCAAGTTATACATGAATAAACAATAAACTCGGGGCGAGTTTTATTAACCTAGGTGTACACACAGTAAGTCTATGGGAGGAAATGGGCGAGTGAATCTACTACTACTACTACCACTACTACTACTACTACTACTACTACCACTACTACTACTACTACTACTACTACTACTACTACTACTACTACTACTACTACTACTACTACCACTACCACTACACTACTACTACTACTACTACTACTACTACTACTACTACTACTACTACTACTACTACTACTACTACTACTACTACTACCACTACTACTACTACCACTACTACTAAACTACTAAATAAAGAAGCGTGTACTCGAAACAGTTGTCTAGAATTTTAGAGACGTTTAGTCATGGCGTATATAAGTTTAAAAAATAAATCGACTGAAGCCCTAAATGGCGATTATATCGTTTTAAATGAGACATTGACTGATTTATAGAAAACATTTCTCTTTAATAAACAAACATCCTACAAAATATATGTATGTGCTTTTGCAAATGTGGTATTGTCTACCAAGTAATCTCAATTAAAACAAAATCCCCTTTAGAAATAAAGACATAAAACATAAAAAAAATCGTATGTGTTCATATTGCCACGAAGATTCAGCATTTGTATTGTGCTCCGACTTCATACATGTACAGTTTATATTTTGATATACCCAGTGACCTCAATTTTAGCGCATGTCACATCCAATTTCACGAACAGAAACATAATGAACCAGGAGAACCTTAAGACCATTACACGGCTCAAACGGTAATTGTGATGGATTATTTTGGACGATGTATTTCACTTTCGTACAAAGATCCAATTTGTCAGGGTATATTGCATGATTCAGGGGTATATCCAGGATCATTTCTGGGTGCGTCGTGATCATATTAATTTTTTGGACTTTTTCACAATGAAATAACATCAAAATGTGCTACAGTGCACCTGATCAATGCTTTTTTATTTATATCATTGTGAAAAGGGCCTCGAAAAAATGTAAACAAAATTGTTGAAATGGGATTGGGGGGGGGGTGATGTACGACCCTCTCAAGCCCCTTGCATACACCCATCAGGCTAGGTAACAAGTACTGCAGGCAAAACGGTAGTTCCACGCCATACAAATTGTGAGACCTGGTATCTTCTGCTGACAACAGAGTCGTGTATAAAACCTTTGATAGCGTTGTTCTGAGAGTATATCATTGAAGACACTTTTAACATTGTGGAAGCCCCATAAAGAAAATTCAAACTGTGATATCTGACCTACATGATAATGTTTGGATATACAAAAAAAAACCCTTAGAAACTATAAACGTCAAACAGTTATGCTGTCACTAGCCAAAAAATATACACATAAGTATTTGGAGATGAATTAATCTCCCAGGGACACAATTGTTTAACACAGCAGTCTATGGGCAGATGGGGGAAACTGGAACGGTCATCATGATTTTCTCTTTTTAGAAAGACATTTGAACTTCTCCTTTTCAGGGCTTCATTTTTAGATATTACCGGGCACTGGTAGCATGGAGGATCATGTACAGTATATAGCTTAGATTTATATGTTATAGGACTATCACGCTTTTAAGCTTAGCTTATGTTTAGTCCTTTTTGTATGGTATAGTAACACATTGAATCAATTGTATTTTTACATGTATAGATATTTTATGAACAGGTTTGTAATCTTGCTGTATAACGGACTATACAAATACATAAATAAATAAATAAATAAAAAAATGAAACTGGAAACGCCATTAAAGCGATGTCTTTAACATAAGCAGAAATGGAGATGGTGGGGTGGGGGATAGGACAATTCTCTCAAATGCTGTTTGCTGTTTAAAGACGTGAGATTGAGATTCATCTCGAATTTGAGTCACGTCAAAGAATGTGGCTCCATAAACGCTCAGTGTTGGATTCTTCTTGGGTTATTTTGCACGTATGATCACACGGCAATACGTCATGTACCCACCAGGAGGGCGTGACTGTTGCGAAAAGTCTATGGTACTTACGCCCTGTTGTTGGACACCCTACATGAAACTGGTGCTACCTTTATGAGATCGACTCTTAACAAGGACACACTATTGTTATACGTCCTTATTTTTTCAGCCTCAGACACAGATTACTGAAACTCATTATTAATTTATATGGTTTCTTCCCTACAAACAATAGAAAGGAAAATCTGATTACAATTATCAGATTGTAATTTCTTCCAAATCCTGCGTAAAGATGTAGTAATAAGGGAGAATAAAGCACGTGTGTTAGGAATTAGGCTAGCGTCCTACAGTCTATTAAGACCGCTTGGACTACTAATCCAAGGAAGTATACTTTTACTAAGCTGATATCTTGTGATCCCCTCTATACATTCTTAAAAATCCCGGGTCAGACTGACTCGGAAAAGGAATCCATTGGGGGCACACTCGGAAAATGGTCAGGTTTAACCACATTCCGGGTCAAGTTTTACCAAAATCCAAGTCAGGTTGACTCATATTTTGGTCAACCTTGACCCGCAATTTGGTTGAAACTGACCCTTTTTCCGAGTGTGCCCCCAACGGATTCATTTTCCGAGTCAGTCTGACCCAGGATTTCTAAGAGTGTACTACCGTACAGAAAACTGTGACTTTCACTTCTTTGCATACCTCCCAACAAGCAGGCCAATGCAATTCTTTGTATCTCCAGTGAAAACACTATACTAAACACAACAAAAAGTAACTACCCCCCTTTTCAAACTACCATAACTTTTTAACGAAATAAGTTTTAGCAAAATAGTTTAGCAGGAGTATTTCTACACTCATTGACTAACTAATGTGTGAAAATGTGATTGATCCGTCAAGTCATGCATGACTGAGCATGTATTAAAGGAAAAAATGTCACTTTTCAAAAGTCACAAGGATCATTTTGGGGAATTTGTGATGCAAAATTTTGACAAATTTTATTTCTTGTGAATAGTTAAGCGCTATTTATGTTAATCATCTATCGCTTGACCCCTTACACCTCCTCTGGCACTATTCGCATATTATACGCTTCAATGAGCTCAGTTTAAACATTTCCATATTTCTCAATTTTGAAATTGTAAAATCCTTTAAGTTTATTGAAAAATCCGGTATTTTTCAGCAAAATGTATCTTTACATGTTGTACAAACATAAGAGGTTTTAACCATGTCATGGTTGAGTGAGCACACTTTATGAACAAAGCAAAAAATGCCATTATTTACCATTATTTTGGCATAAGAGATGACTGCTGTGACTTTTGAAAAGTTACATGTTTGCCTTTAATGCATGCTCACTCATGCATGGCTGGACGGATCAATCACATTTTCACACAGATGTTAGTCAATAAGTGTAGGTATACTCCTGCCAAATTATTTTGCTAAAACTCATTTCGTTATAAAGTTATTGTTGTTTGAAAAAGGGGGTAGTAATTTTGTTGTTGTGTTTATTTCAATTAATTAAAGGCATACCCGACGGAGGGGGCAACTAGGGTGGTCAAACACCCACCTTTCCCGGAAAACCTCCATCTTTACAAAGGAAAAAAATGGAAAGGATAATGAGAACAGCCCGATTATAAATTGATGACATTTTTTGTTTTGTTTTACCTGTCGCATCAATTATGTCATCATAGAACACTTTCTTTCGGACATGATGATCCTTTTTTACTTGTCGGATCGATTTGCACCATGTAACATCGCCTCATTCATTTCTAATGGAGGAAAAGCCCTCATTTAGTCAATCATAATATCAGTAAGAATACTTTAGATATTTCTTTCGACAATAGTTTGTAAAAATGGAAAACATGAAAATTATCTCAGTTATGCAGTCTTGGATATTTGTTGCTTTGACATTAGAACTTTGCACTTTAAACTTGGAAAATTTGAACAGAATTTTATTATGTCACAAAGGGTATAGTTTTGTCTATAACTTTTGATAAATACGCTTTCAAACCATTCATGTGTAAAAAAAATCTGACAATATACACTCAAAAAGTTACCGAATATGGCATACCTTAGAAAATGCTGGAATTAATTAATAATCAGTACTGCAGTATTAAATGTATCGTTTAACGGTGTTTCCAATTTATTAATTCTGAGCTACATGATCCCCGATGCTACTGGTGTCTATGATAAGGTCTGAAAATGAAGTCCTGAAAAATTGCAGTTGAAAACGATCATTAGATGCTTTCAAGAACTGAAAATTATTGAGCGACCATTCCAATTTCCCCCGTAAAATACCACGTTCTTGAATTATCGCTGGCGTGCCGATTTTTATCCATACGCAATTTGCTAATGACAGCATATTTATCTCAAGTCTTATGATCTAATCTAGGGTGTTTATTTGTCCATTCAACACTATGATACATGTTCGCAAAGTTTGACACTTTTTTTTAAATGGGGCTTCCACAATGTTATATAGTGTCCTTAAAACGGTTCTCCCTCTTGCTTTTCAGGTTCGAAACCTATGTACATGCGAGAAATCATCGACAAGTCTCTATTACCGCAGAAGGTTCAGTTTTGCGTGGCCGATGAGCTGACCTTTGACCTCCAGTTGGGGAACAACACCAACAACAACACAAAGGAAAAGTTCAGCACGCTGGTACTACAGAAGATGTACGAAACAGCGTATCTTCAAGGAAATGCAATACACAACAGTAAGTTATCTTGTAGAATTGTCTGTACTCTGCGTATACATCTTATTTATTCTTGTAAGTTCTCAATGACTCAGCGAAAGGAATGACACTACAGCATTGAACCTGTAAAGGCAAAATTTAACGATGTTTGAAATATAAAAAAGTGAGCTACATAATACACTCATGCTCATAATTATTGAATATTTTGTTGATACTTAAGTTCTTTCTCCTATATCGTCCAAAATTTTCAAGACAGGTGTTTATTTCACAAAAACGCAGTATGTGAAGCTATTTTTGGATTTCATGAGATGACTAAAGTAAAAACTAAAATAAGTTTGAGCGCAATAACAATTATATATTTGTTTTTTTTAAATCCACAAAAAATCATGAAAAAAGTATTAAATTAAAGTAATTAAAAAAACACAAAAAACTGATAAATTTTAATTCAATGTCACTTATCACTTAATTAACATCACAATTGTCTGTTACAGGTCGAATAACGCGCGTAACCATCACGTGACTCAACAACAGCTCTGAATACCGCCATTTTTAAAACACAGGTTTTAGCGTCTAGTCGGACGCTACAAATGCTGAGCAGTCCTGAAATACTTAGATCATAATTGTTTCACCTGGGGTGAGCAAATATTAATCCCAGATGTACCGTTCACGGAAAACTGCAACTTCTAAAATGTCTCTAAAATATTCAATAGTTATGAGCATGAGTGTATTTCAAGCTATGTATATGTGTGATAAGGTCCAAAAAATGAAGCCCTGGAAAAAATGCCATGAAAAAATGATCATTTAGTGCTTAAAAGAGTGAAAGTATAATGAGTACCCAGCTTTGCTATGTCCATTTCCCCATAGACTGTTGTGTATACATCACCCATGACTTATGCATGTGATGTTTGTTCATGCATATCTTGTCAGTGGCAGAATAAATTTCAAAAGTTTTGTATTCACGGGTGTTTCATTAGTACTATGTAGCTCAGATATCAAAGTTTGGCATTTTTTTTTTAATCGAACCTCCTTAATGTTATGATGTGTTGAGGTGTATGAACGATTCTTGATTATCAATGGTTTTTCAAAAAAATTGATATATTTTTTCTTCTGTCGGGAAGTCGTGCGCAGCGCCAGGACTAGTGACAAGAAGATGATTTCACGCACCATCAATCAAAGTTCATGGATTGATGGCGCCATCATCGGTGTAGTGTAGACAATGAATATACATTTCAGAAATCTGACATTATCAAAGGCGTCGATCCATGTTTCGGGGGCGGGGCAAAAGTAAGAAAAATATCAAAATTTTCGGCGCTGTGCGCGCCAAATTGTAATGTAAATTTTGGCGAGAAATTATGGTGTCTGATTAGCAGTATAGTTTCATGGTTTTGTAGTGCCTTGCACTATTATTCTTGCATTACATTTTATGAAATGTTCAAGTTGTCAAAATTATTTGGGGGGTGGGGGTTGGGGGGGGGAAGCAAAACGATATATTTCCCTCCATTGTTTTCATGGGGGAGGGGCAACTGCCCCCTGCTCCCAGAATCGACGCCCCTGGACTTCGTCACTGCATTGTACTACATTTGCTTGTTTTCAACCACATGGAATTCGTCCAATATCATAAAATTATTGAAGTATGCAAAAAATTGAGAGAACAAAACTTTCAAAGGTGAGTTGAGAAAAAATTATTGTTCAATTCACCAATCGACCCTCATATTTTCACTCTCCCGCAGATCATCTCGACACCATGGTTCTCAATATTCCGATACACTCGCCCGTAGAGGTCGTCCTCGCAGAAGGGTTCATCGTGGGTTCCATGGATCGTTGGGAACGATACCAGACCCTTCTCGATAAAATCGTATCGAAGAATGTCAGCTACGAACTACACCCTGGCAATCCACGTGAGTGTGACGTGTTATGGGGCAGGGCCAGGGTCGGGTCACGGGCAGGGCCTGGGTAAATGCTTGGGGGGGGGGGGCGAAGGGAACTTCACGGCCAAATTATATCCGTTTACAGCCACATGACAGCCGAAATATTAGATGGGGACTACTGGAAAACCCATGATTTTTGTTACTTTGAACAAAAAAAGGGGGAGGGGTGGTCATCCCTCCCCCACCGTGGCACATCCCCTGTGTTTAGCTTCCACCACAAACTGACCTTGATTCTGAACTTGACGGCAACACTTGTACTTGTCTCGTGCTTATTAGCACCATTTTGAGGTCAAAGGTTGGTCAATTGTACCATACTACCCTAATCAGTACCATTTAGATCCCGGTCTATGACCAAATAGTCCTGTAAATTAAAATGGTCTTGATATTGTAACAAAACTATTTTAATGTGAAACTTAAAAGAACTCTCTCTTTCTTCGAGTGAAAGAGAGAACTCCTAGAATGAGCGTGCAGTTCTTGATGAACTCCTAGAATGAGCGTGCAGTTCTTGATGGCATTCTGGCTTGTGTCAGCTATATTTATTTGGTTCACAATCTTGCTATGACTTCACGCAGTCACGTAACGATCCAAATCATTTTTTTTTTTTGGGGGGGGGGGGGTCAGGGGTCAGAAATGCATGAGCTAAATCAGTGGGGGGGGGGGAGGGTCGGAAACGAACATACACACACAAGTTTATCAATATAATCATGATATACTCATAACCATGATATACTCATAGACTATTACAAAATGTTATATTTTAGTGTTCTGATAATTATACGAAGAGTAAGCAATTATATGGATATTAAAGGTTTGGCTAATATTTACCACAGTTAAAAAATCTGAGCTACATGATTCCCCATGCTACCATTGTCTTTGATAAGATCTAAAAATGACGCCCTGAAGAAATTGTTTTTCAAAATGATTATTTAGTGCTTTAAAAAGTGAAAATCGTAAGTTGATCGGATTCACTTGCCCATTTTTCCCCATAGACTTACTGTGTGTACACCTAGGCTATTTAAACTCGCCCCGAATTTTAATTGATTATTCATGCATAACTTGCCATTGGCAGTGTAACTTTCCAAACTTTTTTTTTATTCTAGGGTGTTTATTTGTCCATATGAACACTACTATGTATTTCAGATATCAAAATTTAACAATTTTTTAAATTGAAGCTCCACAAAGTTAGCCTATCACTTTAAACAAGAAAAAGACAATTAATGGTATGTGCAAGTCAGGATTCCCGGCAGGTCACGGAAGTTGTCGCAAAACACTCTTAATGTAAGAGCAAGAGCAATAACATTGTTCAAACACATTCTCAAACATTAAAATGCAAATTTATTTTGTTCTTATTCTACAGATATCACGTATTTTACTGACAAGAAAATGGAACAAGCCGATCTCCAAGAGCATTATGAGCAGATTGTGCCAACTGGAACTCTGTTTGTGTCAACGAAAAACGATAGACTGAGAGAAAAGAAAGGTCCTGGAACCATGCTACCAGGTCCAAGTGGGGCCAGGACAGTATCTGCCGCTTCAGCTAGTCGTAGCAAATCCCCGGAGTTTAGAATCGAGCAGGACAATGCCTCGGTGCAGACCGCTGGAAACGAACGGCAAAGTAGGCCGGTGTTACGTCATGCTAAATCAGAAATGGACGGTCAGGCCAGTTTCATGTCCCATCGACCACGGTTGATGTCACCGAGTAGAGCGCCGGCCCGGCAAAGTGTGCATGGGACGATGCCAAGATCCATTCTTAAAAAAGGCGGTAACGCGCAAGATGAAAGGTTCCCCCCGCCGCCAGATGATTTCTTAGTCAAAAATCCCATGGCTTACCTCCCAGACAACAGACCGCAGTCTCCCCCACCGCAGCAGGGCGTGCGCAGGCGCACCTCCCACTCTCCGGGGAGAGCAGTGACGAAAGCCAAAAGTCCCCTCCATGTTGACTACCCGAGGCCGGTCAATTCTCATTTGCATAATGAGAATTCTCCGAAGATTTCACCATCGAGTCAACATAGTTCCGGCGATTCCGGCTATTCTTCCACATCCAGCAAAGACGCATTCATTCGGCAGCAGCGAGGTAATCAGTATCTCGGCGCCTTACCGCCACCGGATTACGACGCAGATCAACCGAGTATGAACGGCGGCGGCTACGATACCACAGATTTCACATCATCCCCTGCGTCGAAACCGCCAGATCCACCACCACTGTCGACAATGCCGTCTAAACGGGGCATGCAAAATGGAGGTCAATCTCCCGGATTTGCCGCACCCGCAGCTCCTCCACCACCTCCTGTCGGGGGCGTACCTCCACCACCAAGCTACAACGCCGTTGCCCAAATAAAAGCAAATTCGACTCCGAAAAACACGACGCCATTAAAACGCGAACCATCACGAGACGACGTGATGCAGGAGCTCAAGAAAATCGCCGAAAGACGGCTTTCACGGGCAAATGGAGCAGACAACCCGATAACACTTTCACCATCGTCAGTTTCCAACAGATCGCCTAGAACCATTAACAATAACAACGACAATTCTGGCAACGAACTGCAACAGGCTCTTGCTAAACGGAAGTCGTTGATACCGGAGGAAAATAACTCCAGTCCAGCTCAAAAGACCCCGCCACCGCCTGCTGCAAAGCCCAACATGAAACAAAATCGACCCGATGCGCCTTTATACACGACACCCGTCACCAACAGATTCGGCAGCCGAAGTTCTGCGAAATCTACCGAAGTCTCCTTCGGGACTTTATCCGATGTTCCGAAAGATCTTAATGCTTTATCTGTCTCGCAGGTGTGTCAGTGTCTGAAATTGATGAATTTGGATAAATACAGTGCTTCTTTTAAGAGTAACTCTGTCGACGGTCAGCTCATGTTACAACTCAACAAAGAAGCGCTCAAGGATAGTTTTAAAATGTCCGACTGGGATGCGCAAAGAGTGGAGTCTTTCATCAAAGGATGGAGACCGAAATATTAAAACAGTACTTTACAAACATTGGCTCCACAAAATGAATATGCAAAAGGTGTCTCAACTCATTTTGTTTTAACAAAAGCCTCCTGCGGCCTGCCAACGATATCACCATAAACTCAATATCTTACAACAATGTCTTGGATGTGGTGTAGTATGATGTACATTTTTTCCATTGTTGATTACGCATGTCTCCGTCTCTTCAACTGAAATAGTTGGTACCTTATCGAAGTGATGAACATTAATGATGGGAGGACAGGTGAAAATCTTGATGTTATAGTTTCACAGTGTTGTTATAGTTTATCATGTATATTTTTTTTTGATAATTCACGACAGCAATATCGTGGAAAAAGAAATACTTTGCGGCCCAGAAAGAAGGCAACCCTGCATTGGATTTTGTTTCATTGGTTACAACATTCTTTTTCCAACAAGTTATAACATGATCAATGATTTGGGGTGAGGCGTTTGGATCCCAGGGCTATCAATGTCGTTTGCTAAATTTGATACGTTTTGAATTCCAGTGATCCTCAGAACACCAAGATAGTCTCGCGTCACGGCGTGCCATAGAATAAGCTGCGCAGACAAACCACATGACTGCCCCCGCTATGAGAAGGAAGACAACAATGTAAACCATACCTTACATTGTCTCACATCGCTGGAGTTGAAAAAGTAGCAAATTTTGGAAACGACATTGCCTCAGAAAAATTGCCCTTAGGATCCAAACGCCTTACTAAAAAATCAATGATCATGGTATAATTTTATTGAAAAAAAATGTTCTAACCAATGTCGATAATGTTAAAACAAATTAACGATCGCAAGTGTTGAGTTCTTTCTCGGCCAAACTGTTTAACCACGACCTGTGCGTGGGTGAATTACACACAATTTGTTTAAATCTAATATTCCATATATTTACGATGGCATATTACACGGGTTTTGATGAGCATACCCAATATTCGTTTTACTACCCTAAAATAGTTTTTAGTGAAGGTTGGATGATTAAGAACTTGTCTATTGCACCATGTAGTAAATAATAGGCACATCTGTCACCTGAATTACATGTAGTTAGACTATATATAGGCGCACTCTTAACCCATCCACGCACAGGGTTTATTTTTGGAAGGATTATATCCCTATTTCATCATTCAAATTGGCAACATATCTTTTTTTATTTCTTTGAATTGCACGTCCAAAAGAGGTGTTATACATTACAAAAACAATTCAATATAATTTTCTGGTCAAACATTGCCAATTTGCGTGAGATATAGTGGATTTTCAATCATTAAAAGCGTTGCCATTTTGAAGATTTCTTGATCATTTTTCTTTTTAAAAATCCTGCGATCGACTCATACATTGGACTGTGATAAGTATAGGCTCAAATTGAAGGGAAAATTTATTTATCATTTATTTTTCTACTCCTAATTCAGGAGTTATAATAACAAACCACAAAATGTAGGATTTGTGCGTGGATGGGTATTGAAGCGGCGAGTAGAATTCATTACATTCAAACCTTCACACGTCAGTTGCTCCCTCATCAACAGTTCCTGACATTTAGATTGTAAATCAAACCCTCTAACTACCATTGCAACAATACTCCTTATTCTCTGCGTGTGATATTTTTAGGGAGATGCTAACAGGTTTAAAGCCACTGGCTAACATTTACCACAGTTAAAAAAAATGTGAGCTACATAATCCTTCATGCTCAAAGTGTCTTTGATAAGATCTAAAAATGAAGCCCTGAAAAAAATTGTATTTCAAAATGATGATTTAGTGCTTTTAAAAAGTGAGAATCTACAAGCATTCAAATTGACCGGATTCACCTGCCCATTTCCTCCCATAGACTTACTGTGTACAGATCTAGGCTATTTTATCATCCACCGGAGTGGAAATTGTTTATTCATGCACACCTTCCATTGGAAGCATAACTTTCCAAACTTTTGTATTCTAGGGTGTTTATTTGTCCATTTGAACACTACTATGTAGCTCAGATATCAAAGTTTGACAATTTTTAACTGTACCTGCACAACCTTATCCTATGTCTTAAAGGGCCACCGACTTACGAGGAGTTGCTACTGCCGGATGGCTGTCGACGCAGCCGTCTTGCTCCCGTAACCGGTGTGCCTTGGCAGTCTAGTGGTACAGTGTTGTTTGGCATGGTAGACAAAAACGACACTTCGAGTCAATATAAACTTAACAGCTTCCGAAACAAGTCGTCTTGAGATGTACGTTTATTCGAACGCATGGAGTATCCTGTAAATTTGTTAGTCACGAACACAATACCTATTTATAGCCTAGATTAATAATTTCTTTCCAAATTTTGAGAAAAAAAAATAAATTGAAGCTCCACAACGTTAGCCTATCACTTTAAGTATGTTACGTATGCCAGACGTTGAGGTGATTGTTATCTCTATTGGTATTAATTGTAGTTACTTTTGGTATTATTTTTCCTCGTCCACGTGTACAAACGTCCTTAACACCGTAATAAGTTTATGGTTCTAAGAGCTTTCTATTACAGGCATATGTCGAATTATGGGTTTCAATATATTAGTGAAACACTCTTAGGTGTTAATACAATATGAAATTAGGGTATACACACAAATACATATAACAATGATCATGCGTTTCATTTATGCAAGGAATTCTTAGATAGATGCTATAATTATGAATAGGCCTATGTGCGACGTGGGACAACCGAACACCCATGCATATGTGTTCGATATCAGATTTACCTTGAAATGAAGTGCTTGTATTGGATGACTGTGATCTTTACGAATACGTAGGTACCACTAAATTTCATTCATAGCTGCATGCAGATTGTACACAGTCTTCCATTGTATTACATGTAAAGTAGATAATTTTATAAAAACGTTTGGAGCGATATCGCTTAAATATGTAATCGTTATGTATTAATATTGTCCAAGAATATAGACTACTGTGTTTATTGCATGCAGAGCATGTGTGTAAATTTGATGTACAATTAGTTCTAAAGTAACACACGTTTATCGTCAGCTCGGCTATTTGGGCGCAGGCGCGATAGAGTGGATACTTTCTTTGGTCGTAGAAGACATCATTAGGTGGTAAGGGGAATTAAAGGCTGCTGGCAGGTTGCTTTCCGTAGAAGCAGAAATATGAGGTAAAAACGTCAGTGAAAGTCTGAGAAAAAAAGAAAGAGCAGACAAATACTGACCTTTTTAATGCCACCAGCCCCCATTTGTTTTATAGACAAAATATCATTATATTTTAATTTTCTCTAAAATAATTCCTTCATTTCCTGTATTCACACACAAATATTGAAGAAAATTAAATATTATATGATATATAATGTACAGGGCACAATGAATTTCACAAATTTGCCATTTTTTTTAGTGATCTTTAGAATTGTCATATCGTTACTCTTTTGTTATATGCTTGGTTGTTTTTCCATAACTTTCATTGATTTTTCTGCTTCTCTACCAAACAACCTTTATAACCTGGAGGAATTCCAATTTAAGATCCTTGTTATATTTCTCTAAATCATACTCCAAAAACATACACATAGGGCGAGAGCCTGCTACTTCTCAATTTACCCCATCGAGCCCAAAAGATTTGACCCCTCAAAGTTACTTAGACTACCTATGTGATTGAAGAAAGATATGTCAGCTGGACACCAGTGGTCGGGTTTGGTCCCCAGACCGAATTTAAGGGGGTTCATTTACTAGTCTGGAGCTAGCTACTTCTCAATTTACCCCATCGCACCCAAAAGATTTGACCCCTCAAAATTACTTAGACTATCTATGTGAATGAAAAAAGATTTGTCAGCTGGACCCCATCGGCTGGGTTTGGTCCCTAGACCGAATTTAAGGGGGTTCATTTACCTAGTCCCACACATAGATAAGTAGGTATGTTTGGCGTCTTCGTGACCTGTATACTGCATGCGTGCGACGCGGTGCGCATTTTGTCTGTATACAGGCGCGTAATTTCATTTCATTGCGCTAATTTTATGTAT